>LUCM01004790.1:0-14185 GCA_008360955.1 Fasciolopsis buskii | reverse complement strand
GTTTTCACTCATCTCCATCCCGTTATTACATCCCTATTGACCCTTCCGATTTTTGAGGAACTCGGCCATATGAAAGCGCCCATCATTGCTTCCTAGCCATAATTCGCGCCCGCGATACACACATTTGATGCATTTAAACATGAATTGACTCGCATTGCGCAACTCATAGCCAGTCCCATAAAGTTTTGGCGAAGGATTATCTGGCTTTAATTTAAAAGCTGGAAAACTTCTGCTTAGCCTATATCATTGCAGGTTATGTTCATGAGAGCACAGAAACTCTCAGTCTTCTCGACCAAATTTTTGTTTTCTGTTTTCTGTTTTCTGTGTCCACTGAGCCATCTTTATGTATATTTGATCTTGCCTTGAGCAGGCCTCTCGAAAGTTGAGAAATATACATATTATTCTCACAGTTATTATTATTTATCTGATTTTCGTCCCCAGGATGATGGTTGGTGGGATGCCGCTCAGCTTCCTATGTTCCAAATTCCTTTTCTGTTCCCCCCACCCTCAAGAGGCCTCCGACTGCCTCTGATCGCTCTTTCCTAAACCTACACGATCCGGCTCTTTCACAAACAATATTAACAAAGCACGTTCTAGTCCAGGAAATCTGGCAGTTCTAACAGAAACAGTAGCAGCCAATATCTTGCCAGTGGCTTTCCCGGTTGAAACACAACTCTGTCGCTAGTGTTGTGCACTTTTTTTGACACCTCTTAATCTCCTTCCCAATTCGCTTGATTTTGATCATCTGAACAGGCCTTGTACATTATGTAAACAGAATCAAATCCCAATTACAAGACAACTGGGATGTAAATTCTACTGCGCTAGTTTGTCAAGTAAACCAAAATACAAATATAAAAGAATCTCAGATAATTTGAGCTCCGGAACAGTTGCTCACGATCAAAGTCAAGAATTCCGATGGTTTTCAGGTCTGCATTATAGATTTTTCCTAAATGCATAGTCACAAAGACCAAAAAACAGATTCACTGTCAATGTACAGTTGCGCGCACATGGCTGACGCAGGTCCCAAATAGCGTGTTCCAAAGTCGCACGAAGAGTGCAAATGAGCACTCTTTCAGGCATAGGAAGACACGAGCAGCAAAAAGCATGCCGCCTGCGGTGTAGCTATGTGAAGAATTTTCATAGAAAAGTTAATCCGGTGGGTTTTATGAAGCTGTGCATTACACGAAGATTTTCATGAACGAAGGCCATCAGTGCAGGAAGTAGCTTGGTCTTCTTCAAGTCAGTTTGGATGTTTCATCAAGATAATTCATGACGTGTTATCATCTGTTAACTCACCGTTAAGAAATCATGGAAGCACTGCACGGCTATTTTATCTTTTTTAGGAATTATTAATGCTTCTAAGATTCGCTAATGATAAGTTGAGCAATGGCATCATATGGTGATTTACTCCATGAAACCAGTCCATCCCCTGATACTGATGCGTTTCTCTGGATGCTATAATGGAGCTTGAAAAATCCATTGTATTCTTCTATCTTGGCCATGCCGGTGTAGAGGTTGAACTGTTTATCATTAGGTAACTTGACGACGCAAAGACAACTGTAGAACTTGTACCGGAAATTAGCGCACAGAATTTAATCAGAAACAATGCAGAATTTCCCCAGCAGATAGCGGATTGGACCGTAACCAAGCTAATAGCAGAATAACAAGGAGGGGACCACACCACTTTTATCTATATCTGATTCGTTTATATAAACAGAGGAGTTTCTTATTTATTGGATTCCGTTCCGTTTATTGCCTTAGGCAGAATGCTTTGCATTTACGGTCGTCTGCCTCCGCGAATTCCAAGCGGACAAGCGTTAAGCTTTCCCGGGCTTTATCGGTTGAATTGCACATATATTTATTAAGCTAACTCCGGAGCTGTCGGCCCCTCAATACCTATTCTTGTTTTACTACTGCATTCTGTGATGCAGCGCTCTTTGACACAGACCGCCTTAATGGCAAATTTACCTCATGTCAATCCATACAGTGAAATCACATAAACCGAGTGGTTTTCCACCAAACTGCCGGGTGCCGGCCCAGAAGGGTCAAACGGCACGCTCTCAAGATGATCAAAACGAGCAGTATGATATCAGAAATGTGCAGTATCAATGCATTATTCTTCCTGAGCCACCTTCGGTAGATTGGCTTTAGTTTCGGGTCTTCAAGAATCTGGAAAATCTCAAGGCAGCAGAGAGCCTTAATCTTGTGGTGCCTACTTTGCAGTGCTTACACCCTGAGCAGGAGACAGAAAAGCATTCCCAAATGGATGGGTACGGGGTATCCCTATGGCGTACCTTTGTGAAAAATTCTACCAAACATTGATGTAGTGAGGTGTTAAAAACTTGAAGGATTCATGCATTTAGCGGATACGTTTTGGATAACACTCCGACTAATAGGTTGGGCGCGCCTCTAAATCAAGGGAGATGAAACACGAAAACAAAATATTAAACAAAAGAAAATCGGTCAGGTTTTAGAAAAAGTGTTTCTCATGGATAAACTTTAGTGTCCTTCGGCGCATTACCAGTTCTCGGTACTTTGCTGATACCTAATGAGTTTATTTTTTCCATATTCACAGATAGAAGATGACGGGCATCAAAAAGAGAGAAATTTTTTGGCTCTCCACAACAAAGAATGTAATTTAAAAAAAATTGTGATATCCTGGCAAATGTGAAATATTTGTGGGTTGGTTTTGATTGTCCCAGAATGAAACACTGCAAGGATGTGGTAGACCAGAAACTACGTTGTCTACTTCTTATTAAGCAGCTTATGGTTGCGAGTGGGAACAGAAGATACATAGAGGGAGTAAATGGAGGGGGAGATGGTAGTATAGAGAACTCCGCTGGTAGAGTTTACAAAATAGGAACTGATACACGGTTAGCGATTGGTCGCTGGGAAGCGATGAACCTGAAAGAAGTAAAAGAATCTATATCTGTAGGTCGGAGGAATTAGAACAACCGGAGCCTGCGAACGCGGTTAACAACATCAATGCAGTAGAGAGAAAAATCGGAATTTCACTCACTATCACTTATTTTTCTAAGTCCAACAAATAACGCTCGTTATAGTAGATACGGCGGCAAATGCAGCATTGAAAGATCGACAAACAAGCTGGGAATCTTGAACGATTACAAAATTCGCAAGAGTTTTGGGAACTGGTTTCTCGAGGCTTCCGAATCTACTGAATTCCAAACATTGAGAAGGAATGTCGAAGAACCATTCAAAGGGATGGTTTTGGCAGCTTTGCTTTCACAGTTTCGAATTTTTTTTCAGACAAATATTTGCTAAATAATTCAAAATGAATTAAAATGAAGTAGTTTGCACATTTTTAGAACTATAGGGCTGAGGCTGTCCGACACAAGATTTTCTGAGGTTCGAAAAATGGTAATTTTCTCTGCGATTACCGTGGATTGATGGGAAGCAGAATCAAAACAAGCAAAATATTGCTGGGCTTCAGAGAACTAGAACCGATGACAGTTCAGCTCAAAATGCTTGATACACATGGCAGAGCAAATAAACTGAGTTAGATTTGCTTTAGATTTGATGAACTTACTTGTTTGGGGTTTCAAACAACATGGCAAATGTAGGAGCAGATGTGTTCAAATCACTGGTAGATATAAAAGGCATGAAGTATTTTAGGCAGTAACGAACTGAGACATGTGGACCAGCAAAAATACTTAATTAGCATGAAATCATAAGAGGCAAGCGTGTTGAAAGTTCCTTCGCCCCAGTTGTGCTCAGAGATCTGCATCGCCTCTCCATTTTAGATTATGCCGGAGGTTCGTAGCTATTCATATTAAAATTACTAACGAATGTCTACAACGGCAAAGTCCGAGTGTTGTGCGTACCACTGGAGGAGCTGTCGACTTTCTAGTAACCCTTATGGTTACTGCTTCAATCCTGATGTCTTAAAGTAGCTGAAGTTTTTATGGCGAAAGCGGTGGATCTCAGCCCTTGTCGACCGAGCAGCCAGCGCTTGCAAAACGTTAGATGTTCTCTTTTTGTTTTTCCCGGCGATAACCACAAAAATAGACCTGAAAATCATAGGCGAGTTCCGTCGAAGGAACTCCGAGCTCACGAATGTTTCACCAGATCCAGCAGTGCAAACCCGTGCAAGAGAATAATAGGCGGAGACCGTTTTGTAAAGCGCTTTCTAAACTTGAATCTGTTTGAGAGATGCTTAGCTACACTAGCTGCGATTTTCAAATTGGCCTCTGGGGTTGTCACCAGGACTCTAAATCTGCTGAGCGTAGTCCAATGTTCGAAGGCCTCGAGGAATCGGAAACAGTAGTCGTTGATCCCAGGAAAAGTAAGGGATGAAGGGAAACATCCCAACCACCCACTACAGGAGATTTTATGCTTGCTGTTTTATCATGTAGCAAATAGTGTGCATTGCTTCTTTGGTGTTCACATTTTCTACCGGAGCCATCTGTGAATCGGAGGCACAGCAGAGTCCACGCGGTCAGCATGATACAAATGCAATAACGTAGACGAAGGCCTTGGCTGATTTGTCAGGTGAAGAGGTGCAAATTTCACGACCATGTGGGATGACCTGCCCTGGTGACTTTTTAAATAACCAATTAGTGGATTATTTTCGGGAGTCACTGTGGGTTGTTCTGGAAACAAAACGCGTAGACTTCTGAGACTCCTCGAGATCTCAAGCAGCCGCACGCATCCTCCACGCAGCGTGTGCGGCTGCCGCACGGCGGGGCGCAGGAGCCTGCGCAAAGCCATGCATGTGGCCGAAGCAAGTTGCGTTTGCTGATGACCGTCAACCATCGTTCGTCGCAGTTAAGTAGAGTTGATTATCCAAAGGTTACCACATTCCCCGGGTAGTATTAGAAAATTCTGCTTTATTTAGGCAGGAGAGGATTGAGGAAGCTTCAGGGGGCAGATTGACACTCCTTGTTAGTGAAGGGACAAATCACCTGGAATCGGTAATCAGGCTGCGCGTTAAGTGTGCCGTATTATATATTGGCTTGCCTACACGGGGAGAGTAATGATGGTCCCCTTGGTCTCTGTGTATTGCTCATGAAGTTTTGGCACTGATGAAGGTAGCAAGCTCTTTCAAGCCTTGACCGGGCACAAACTGCTCCCGCCAAGAGACCGGCTGCGAGCGAATTCAGCTTAACGCATATTAACAGTAAAGCTGAAACTTTTATGCTAGGGACACGAAAAGAATTTCTACGGTGGCTGCGTGAGAAGTACATGAGCCAGCATAAGAAGAACCCTGGGCACTTGGATGGATGTACACGAATTCAGGATTCTAGTAGAGTAATTCAATTAACTGCGCTGAACGTTTCGTCAGGATTTTTCCTGCATACTTCAGGGGACGAAGCAGCTCTAGATGTGGGTCAACGTGGTGAAGGAATAGTCTTAGTGAGAAGGCTCAAGCAGCCCTTTGAGACTGGATCCCAGTCAACAGTCTTTTGCGCGTCGTGAGCCTGCAGGAATCAGTCGCCGTGCGGATGTATAGTAGTGTTAAGCGTAGTTTACTTCGGCCTATGCACCAAAAGACTGCAGCACTGACATGGAGAAAGACAAGTTTCAGGATGACCTCATCACCCTTGTTTGAAACAGGAAAGGATGTGCCATTGTAGTAGCAGCAAAAGATTTTAGTGCACAGATTTGTGAATCCGGTTCTCTCAGCTGGCTGAGTTGTCTGCTTCTAAACCAAACTTATAACAGATCCGACTCGATGTTTCTTGATTGTAACGCCAAGATCCTAAGAACTCTCTCGCGTGCCTCGTGGTTGTTTGATCCAAAATCTCATCGTCTTCCTGAATGAGTTTGTCCTTGGTCTTCGTGGACCGACACGAGGGACAGAGTGGGCCGTGTCCTACCGTGGCTATTTTGCGCTGGCACACTCCATTGACCGAGGCAGCACTTGTCGCAATCCACACACTCGACTTTGTAAACAACGTCTAATCTAACTCCCGTTTTCAATGGATCTTTTAATTTTCGATGTAAATATTTCCAAAGTTTAGGGTAGTCTATGAGCAACTGTGATTCACTGAGATTTCAGTAATCTTGTGGTTAATCGCGATGCAGTCTTGAAGTAGGGAAGACTGGTTATTATATTTGACTTCAATTCTCTTCGTTTCGTTACTCATTAGGTGAGCGGTTCTTCTAAGGAAGGTCCGTGAATTATCTTTTTTTCTCGAATATCTCGTGGGAGTTGGTATCTCCGCGCATTCTTAGGAATTGTTGGCCGCCGTGGGATTTTGACCGCCAATAAAAGCATATATATGTCTGTATATAAGTATACACATATACATATATATGCATCAATTTCAGTAGCAAAATATTCAAAATAAAAAGTCACCAAACTGCATTTTTTTGTTTTCACCGACGACATTTCGCAGATACTGCAATAAACAACATTGTTCTTCACTCGAGCCCCTACAAATAAGGCGGCAGCACCAACGGAGGTCAAAATTATTGCTACTCTCCTCACATTTTTGTACCAAGCTATTGAACGACCGCCGCGTCCTCCTCCAGTCTTATACGGCACAGGCAAAGACAACACAAAAGGGTAGACGATGGGCAGGCATACGCAACACGTGCCCAATCCACCACAAGCGATGTAGAGCGGTCACATTAGTCAGAGAACGTGTTTACATCATTCACGCGATGATGCACTTCGTCATTGCCTATCCTGTGTTCCCAACAGACACGAACAATGCTTCGGAGAAATCGGTGATCGAAAACGGAAGGTCGCCGGGCGCTCACAATGCGGATAAGCCAAGTCTCGGAACAGCATGGCAGAACGCCACGAACTTTGGTATTGTCAACCCTTCCCTTGAGAGAAATTCGGATGTCCTGAGGATGCCACAAGTGTGGCAGGTTCGCGAAAGCTATCCTAGCTTTAAAAATTCCTGGTGTGACTTCCTTCCAAACACATCCACCGGGTTTAATCAGGCTTCCGAGGTACTTGAAGCTACTGACTACTTCTAACCGATCCGAAAAAAGGTTGAGTACAAGTACAGGTTCCTGCTAGTCTTGAAGTTCCCTGTGCTTTGAAAGTGCAAAGCTCATGCCTCATTGGGATATCTTGATCGCCACTCGTTCCAATGCGCGTTGAATTGCCCGTTCATCATCATTCAGCAAAGCGATATCATCGTCATGCTCTGAGTCAAAACTTTGTTCCTCGGGAAGAGTTCAAGTCCATCGTCTGAAATGCTAGATAAAGCGTTCTGCAGAACCTTCTCTAAGACAAAAATGAATAGGAATGTGGCTATAGATCAATCTTTTCATACTCCAAAGGAGATGAGGAAGGTTCGCGAAATCTGGCCATAAGCCTTGAACCGACATGATTAATGGCTGTACAACTCTTTGAGGACCGACACATACTTCTAACCTACTCCATTTCTGGATAAACAGTACTATGGTTCGGACCCATCAACAGGACCAAAGTCTGCGCGAATGTCCAAAAACACGATTATCAATGGTTTTTGGAATGTAAAATGGTGGTCTAACAGCTGTCGAAAGGTAAAGATTTGATCGATGCATCGACGGCCAGCATAAACCCCAGCCTGTTCTTAACAACTTCACCTTTCGCGCGTGTTGTGCAACCCCTGCGATCATTGACGGACGAAAGCCGCTTTGACGCTATTGGGATTAGGCTAATAGCCTTATGGTAAGCGCAGTCACTGGGCAGGCCCTTGTGAACATAGGGATATCGATCAAATCCTTCCACGAAGATAAGGCCTCCTCGCAGTGCCTGATCTTCAAAAAAATTTAAATTCTTTGGCTACCTCCATTCCGTTACCTTTAAACAGAACTAGAGAAACCCATCGCAGCCCAACGATTAATGACGTTCTAAGGCTCGGATTTTTCTGAGGATCTTTACTTAATTTGGCGGATCTGTTTTCGTGGGCCACGGGAAGCTTGTCGGAATAGCTGCTGGAGTCACCACTGCTGAGGGGCAGCTAAATCGCGCCTGAAATTGCTCCACCCAGCGCAAAAGACGTCGCTACAGGTTTGGATAGGCGAACCGCCATTCTCACAGATCGTTTCTAAGAGACCCAATGCTTTCTTATCGGTAACTCAGATGAGTTGGGGCAGCTTGCAAGAATTTCCCACAGAGGCATTTCTTTTGGTCCCCAAGGATCTTTGAGACCGCCAAATCTCACGATCGCCACGCAAACGTGCACTGACTTTGCGTCTCGTCACGAGCCGCACTTCATTCTACTTCGCTACCGGCCGGGGTGGACTAACGTGCGTCAAGCAGGCGCAAAGACAGCAGGAATTCAGGGTGTCAGTTCAGGTTATGACTAATTCAGCCAGCGGAATACAAAGCATTCCTGATTAGCAAACAATGCCCATTGATGCCCTGAGGTTGGGGCAATTTTAGCTTTTCAGCCAATGCCCTCCGAAAGACTGTTGGACGAGTAGGATCAGAAAGCTAGTTGCAATCTAGCCGATGCTGCATCATGCATTTTGAGCGCCCATCAAAGCACACTGGCAGCCTAGTGCGTACTATCGCGTAGTCAGTGTCGAGAATGGTGCTTCAGTACGACCGGCAGTCTTGTAGGCAGCCCCATCATCTGTAGTTAATGGCGATGTCGTCGATTTGGGTCCACCGCTGACTCGATTAGGGCAGACACCAGGTGGCGTAACGGCGATTTGAACGTCTGAATTTCGTACTGGCAAGAAACAATCGATGGTGTGAGCACAAAGCCAAGAACCGTTCCCGCTTCTCAGAAAACCAATCGAGACAAAAACCCAAATGCGCCTCATTCGAGGACACCTGACCCTCTCTAGCATTCATGTTCTCTGTCAAAATCACGCTGTCATCCTGCCTTCCTGTAGTTAAAAGGCCGTGCAGCTTTTGTTAGCCAGTGTCCTTGACTGCATCTGGGCTGCTTTTTGTTGGCGCATTCACTGAGACAACAAACAAGTTACGTCTACCAGGGAGATGGTTATTCACTCTACATGAACCTTCAAGTCTCTCTGCACTTAGCCGGCTGCCGACAGGGACCCAATCAAATAGTGCAGCTTTGGCTATCTGATTGATAGCCGCATCAGTGCCAGCAGCACCGGGAGCAAAAGCCTCAGGGTTCTCAGAACGACTCGGCTGAAACTTCACGAAATGAATAGAGATATGAGCCGGGAAACATATCTGGATCCTTGAATGCGGGTTCCCCAAATGCAACACATATAGATGGCTTGGGTCTCTGGTGTACGTGCTAAATAACCCTGTTGACTTATGCGTATCATTGCTGACACATTGAACGTGTCTGGTTGGAAGAAACATTGAGGATGAAAAAGGACATCAGCCGGCTGAATCGAATTTGGTAAGATGTGGATATTGTCCGTTGGAAAACGTGAGAGAAAAGGAAAAGCAATTACTTCGGTGGCATAGCTGCTGGCCGTTAACTAATACGCCACCCATGGATGTTCCCATTGGCATGTAGCTCTGCTCTGAGATTGGCCGTTTGGAATTGCTTTGGGTGGTTGCCACGACAGCTCAATATTTTATCCCTATGAGTTTGTTTGCCGCACATTCTTGTCTCGGGTGTAACGTTGGCGTTGCTTTTAACCAACACGTCCAGAAATGCTAGCTCTCCATCTTTTTCCAATTCCATAATGAAGTTGATGTCGGTGAGTATATTGCTGATTATTTTGCATGCGTCTTCGGTAGTCGAGCGTTAATTGATCTATTTATCATCCAGATATGTGATCCAAAATTTTGGCTGGATGCAGGGCTTGAAAGAGATTTTGGTTAGTATCTTAGCTAAATCCAGGTCGATTGAAGTAAACTGCGTAATGGTATCAAATAAGATCATCGTCGTCTTTCAAAGTGACGACATTTACACTATCCAAACTGGACAGTTGGATTGAAAACAGGGATACAGAACAGCTCCCACTCAATCTCTCTTTTGACAAGAATAGTAACAAGTTCCACAACTTAATTTTGTGTCTGGCTTCCAAAGGCCCGCCTAAGATGGCAAGAAGCTTTGAAGAATTGAACTTGGAAAGACCTCATGTTAAAGCATTAGAGTTGTCATGTGGCACTGATGAAACCATCATGAGATAACTGCGGCGGGTAATGTGGGAGCCCATACCTAAATCCATGGACGAATTTGGTTATACCTTGCTCATCACACTCAGACGTCGAGGAAGATACAAAATTTCAGTTTCAATTTGCGCCGTTGAATGCACAATAAAATAAATGGAATGAAGAATAATTGAAACCAGAAATACGACGGGACAGGAAACGTCGGGACCGAAATCGGCTCCGAAATCTGACCCGACGTCAATGTCCGCGCGGTTTGAATTTTCGAACGCTCTGTGTGGAAGTGTTTTATTGAAACCTGGAGTAAAGTCTGTTATCTCACTATAAACAGTGTACGTGGAATAGAACAGAATACTGCTTTCAGGGGAGTTTTGTAAAGATACACCCGTCCGTTTCCGCTACTGTTTCACTTTTCGAACAACGTTTCACGTAAGCGGTTAAATTTTTGTTGTGGGAGTCGTCGTGTTTTGCCAAAAACCTCTAGGTTTTACGTGGCATTTGCCATAAACGTCACGAATGTGGTAGACCTGTCACAATGTGACCTGCGGCAATCTGGTGTGGAAAGGCCATGATTATAAAGTCTAGGTAGATGGGCACATTAGAAGTGCCCGAGAATTCAGGCGGTTGAAGGCTGAGCTATCAAAAGAGTTGACATGAAAGAATATGTCCCAGTGGTAGAGTAGGCCCTGGCTGCTATCCAGGGAAACAGATAGGGATTAGAGCAGCGGAAGAAAACAGAAATAATAGTCTTAATGGGCATTTCTCGAATTACGAAAAGAATACGCAAAGCAACATGAAAATTCTACAACGATGACGTAGGGGAGGTGCAAATAATAGAAAGCAAAAGGATAAGAGGGTGGGAGCAACCCTGAGTTATTGCAGAAGCACACTGGGAAGTGAAACGGCATGCCGCAAAGCAATGGGGAAGGTACAAGTATTCCAGTGAAAAGCAAAAATAGAAAACCAATTTTTCCAGACCAAAATGAATTTTCTGAGACTGTTCGCGAGCAGCAGACTACGAGTCTTTTCGTGTTTAAGCACACAAAATATGCTCATTGCTGGAGCAATACGTGGACGGAGTTCATTGGCGGATGCCGAGATATGGCTGGAGTCCCCAGACGTCGAGACCGTTACGTAACGGAAGGAAAAGTTGAGCTGAGGAAATAACAAGCAATGGTAACATGGTAATTGGATGGAAGTGGTGAAAACCAGGCAGAACGTCAGGCAAAGTGGAGAAGACACGTATTTGACAACAGTAAACAGCCGAAAAAATGCTGAAGGCGGAGTAAGATTGTCTGAAACTATGTGGAGGAAATTTACGGAACTTCGGATATGGAACTCCCAAGAATAGCGATTGTATTTACATGCCGATGGTGGTAAGCTCTACTGGGGGTCCGTCAGAAAAGAGACATTTTGTGTGAAATTATTTCTTAAATATACAATCCGAGAATGTCTCTTACGCTGTCATTATTGTGGTGGCAGTTTTGATCTTTGTCAGCAGTACGGGTGGGGGATATGAGGTGCGCGGGCCGTTCCGGAGACAGTAGTAATCGCGGTTTCGCCTAATCGTAAAGATGCGAGTNAGATAAAAAATGCAATAATCGGCGTAGTTTTGGTTGACTGGGCCAAAACTCCGGCGCCAGTTCTGGCTAACAGGTTCCCGGCAGGAATGATAGGATAGCAGATTTGGAATCGCCTTCATGGGGACGGAGCCGGTGGCAACGCGTCTACTCCGGGTGTGAGATCGGAAACGCGAGAGAAGCAATCCGGCTTGGGTGCAAGCTTGGGTTATGTTGATTATTGGATCGCGACAACATACCTGCAACATGGTGCATCTACTCCGTAAAATGTGGTAACTATAAGTGAGCTTTGGTAGTAGTTTTATGGGTATTTGAAGGTTTGGGGCTAACTAGAATGACCGATTCAGCCTTGCCAAGCCAGTAAAGAGGATAAGATGACATGGTGAGCGAGGAGTACAGAGGCTGAAGGTGTTTGAAATCACGGAATGTAATTAGATCAGGATTTCGTGAAAAATCGTTGTCATTTTCGCCAGCCCACATTGGGGAAGCTCAGGGGCTAGTAGCCTAAGCCACTGGTGACGTGGGTACATCACTACAAGGGAGATCATGAAGTGCATTAGCGTGGATATGCGAGAAATTGAGGAAGATGTGTACCTAGGTCCGCAAAGCCTACAGAAGTGGCAAAAACAAATAAGGTGGGCCAGTCAATGTCGTATGCCGTCTTAGCCCACTCTTAATGGGATATGGCTGCGGGGATGGCCAACTGACGAAAACATGATCGTCCTGGCATGGCTCCCCTTAACTGTGATGTGCATCAGGAGGCTAGATGCAAAAGTAGTACAAGGCAGAGACACAGGCAAGCCAGGGACGAAGTCTGCGACGCTATATGACACATCAGGTGAGAAATCCACTTAGAATTCTCTGCGTTAGAGGAGCAGTTAAGGGAGATTCAGCTTGGACTCCAGTCTGTGATTCGCCCGTCGAGATATCTTTTGCCCAAGACAAACTATTAGGTCCAGTTCAGTTGGAAGTAGAAGGCCGGGTGCGAACTGGATCATGGGCGAGTAATGGGCATCATCCTTTTGGCAGTGATTTCATTCTTGAGGGAGTAGATTGGTGTATAGGGTGGATACACTCAAGTTCTCCCTCGCTTGTAGGGAAGAAGCAGCAAGGTCCATATTTATCGATTTACAAGTATAGGAACCAATCGCAGGCCGCTTGACAGTGCTGTACTAATAGCTTATGGGTCTGGAGCGAGATCCCACATAGTGCCGGATGGCCCAGGTACTTATGTGCCGGGGATAAGTCGCGTTGGTACCAAGACAAATTGAGAATTCCCCAAAAAGGAAGGGAGGTGGGAAGTGCTCCCGTCATTTCGGACCACCAAAGGCGACAACGAAACTGCCTCCTCCGAATATGGGAGTAATCCATGTTCTCCTAGAGGGCAAACGCTAACAGAGCTGCCTGCTAAAGGATGAGAAAATAGAACCAACTCGGGAGTTTCGAGGCCTACTTGTTTAGCAAATAGGAGTGAGGGAATTTAGGGAACTACGGTCATGGATCGCCGATCCCCTTACTTTCTTCGCTACAGCAAAACACCTCGAGCCCAGTGCCCGAGGATCGCTTTACAGTGGGTAGGATTGGGAACTTCGGCCGAAAAACCAGGCTGACAGTGATCTGTGATAATTTATGTAGCAACAAAAACAAATGGCCTAGGTTCATTGTGAAGGCTACTGAGCATAATGCACTCATGTTCGCCATTGGCGGATGTTAGCTAACAAAAAAGAGAATGTGCCAGAAGGGCATGGTAGAGCTTCACATTATCGACAGGACGGAAACAGTGAGTGTCACGGGGGTGAATTTCTCATAGTAATCCGAGAAACGATCAACCATCAGGAATTCCGGATAAGATTATGCATCAAGAAAGTCCAGGCATTTGGAGTCAAGCCAGTAATCAATTCCGGGCTGGCCAACGTAGCTGGCGATTTTAGGGCCCCGGATGCTGGCCAGCAGGAGAATTCGTTTCTCCTAAGTCCCATGACCTATGAAGTTAAGGAGGCTAAAATGTTCATAATCCTGGAAGATCTAAATCTTCCACAAATGTATCAGGCCTTTGGAAAATGCGCTTTCGGTGGTACAGATCAAAGCTTCCTCGGATGTTTGCACTTGAATACAATGTATCAGCACATTAGGGGAGATACCAGGTAAAGCGTTGGTAACGATCCGCCAAAAATGGATTCTCAAATACGCGCTAGGCAAACGATATTACGAAACATCAGCTTCCGTTCAGCAAAAGTGATAACGTAATAGTGGAAACCACTATATGATTGCATCAACCCATTATCGCCCCGCAATGAGCAAGATACTTCAGCGATACGGACTTGGGTAGGCTGTAATCCAGAGCACTAGACTGAATGTGGCACAGGGCAACCATAATCCCTGATGCTGTGTGAACCCTTGATTGGTCCAGCTTCTTTTTATCGCCTGACCCGCAGGAAGCGGCAGAAGACCTGTACGCAAAACTTCTTTTCACTATTAATCGCCTGTCAACTCTGATCACTCAGCATAAACCCAAGAAGCCTAGTAAAGTTTGTCAGATCCAGATAAAAATTTTGAACGCTCCAAAACGTTTAATAAAACGGGAGACTTC
>LUCM01004789.1:0-10801 GCA_008360955.1 Fasciolopsis buskii | reverse complement strand
TGTGTGTGTGTGTGTGTGCATACAACCATAGTTGAAAAGTGAGTTTTGACTGTTCCAAACCAATTGATCTATGATAATTCCCTACAAATCAGTCGACTTGATACCCTTTAGACGATAAGTTTTCTCACACGTAAGATCTTCCGCAAATGTCTGCGATCCCTACTGGTTTACTTACCGATTCACACAGTCCGCTTTCGATGCCACAGTCGTCCTGACAAAATGAATTCTGTCGCCACAGGATAAAAAACAATAAATCAGTAAGGGGTAGCTTTCTAGACTTTAGTGACTCTTGTGATTTTATTGGTAGGTGCGAGCTGCTCTCCTCTCTCCTTCGTTCGGACATCGTGCATCTCCTTATTCCTCCGTTCACTGGTCATTTCCGCAAGCTACGGCAGTTTACCCACTACAATGATACCGGGTAACTGTTTGCTACTTTCATTTTTGAGACCTATTGCGATGTCATGATATCATCGGTTCCATTTTTACCCATCCCTTTCATGTAGCAATACACGCCTTATCAAACGGGCAGATGATACCATCTTTGTTTGACACCCCATATTCAAGCAACTGCTCTTCTTCACCTCTGCATTTTCGTACAGATCCGCTACAAACCGTTTGCCTACTAGACCGCTTAATTACGGTGATATCTTATTCTCTCCCATGGAATGGGCCAAGTGTTCTGATTGTAACGTTTCGTTTGTCGCTATATCCACAAGATTCACTCAACTACCCCAGCGCAACACGGGGCCTAAATCTTACCTGGTCATGGAGGTGGACCACATGGTTTTAATGAAAATTAAACTCTGATCTTTCCATGCAATATGTCTCGAAATCCCGTTTGTTTGGATATACCTCATCAAACGCTCTTTTCCTGTGCTCAACCCCGCCTCCTCCATGTCTCCACTATCACGTTTCCCAGGTCCGTTGTGCAAAAACCTTTAAAGTGCTGTCTAGTTCATATCCTCCTGTAACCATGTCAGGGCAAGCCCAATAGTGTTTTCATCTACTAGGATAGGGGTAAAGTTCCCGCTCAGGCGCAAGATGCGTATGCGAGACATGCGAGAAAATCCAGACATACGTTCATCGTCAATAATGCACCCTTTCTCTTCCCTCCACCTAAGATGCTTGATTCCTGCATTAACTTCAACTCTACTCGCTCAAACAGTGAGTATTTAACTGAAACGAAAAGAAAGTGATTGGGCAAATTAATTTGTTGTGAGGACATCAGCGATGCTTGAATCACAAAATCGTATTTCCACAGCTGACGAAATTAGCGGCATCAACCGTTCTGAACATGCCACCTGACGGTCGGTCGTAAACTGCGATCCGTCATAAGCATTTAAAAAGGAATTTATGAAATTTCTGTGATTTTGTAGTTTTCCAAAATGTCAGATACATTTAGTTGAGTGCCAATCCGAGGACCTTGACGTTCATTGAAACTTTCTTCTACCTTATGTATTCTCATTACGATCTGCACCCAGTGAAGAAGGTCTGTCGTTCCGGAGGATCAATGGTTTGGTTAAGTGATTCATATAGATGAGTTATCTTTCCTGCTAAAGGTTCTCCTTTTTCACTCACATCCCGGAGAACCATTGAACGAGCGGAAAGCTTCCGTCGATTCCCAATATTTCGGCGTGAATATTACATGCTGATAGTTCCTAACAAGAATGAAGCGGCTGTACAGTAATTCCATGGTTCCTTATTAACGAGCTGTACGTTGATATCACGTGGTGGATAGTTTAATGAATATTAAAACTCTCCATTATTCCAATTATCTGTCAGAAGCTTCCTTCTCTTCAAGGGTGATATTTTGGTTGCTGATTCAAATATGTACGGGTAGAAGCGTTGCAAAGCAAATCTCACAGGTCACATCTACACTTCCGAGGCAGTCCGAACGTCTGCGGAAGTTAGTTGCACACTTCACCCTGGTGAGCCTTTCAGTTTGAGAAAAAGCAAACTCACACGGATTTGGTGCTCGAATCAGTTCGCCCAAGTCACATGACAAGAAAAGTGTGCGCTATCTTTTACCAAATGTTCAGCGAGAAAGAAAATGTTCAAATTATCTTATGCGATGGCACATTTGGTGTCGTGTTTTTGCTGACCAGGGTAGGGGGTAAAGTAAACTGTGCAATAAAAACTAGTAGCAGTGGTTAAACAGGCATGGATACCAACCAGGTGTACTATTATGGGTTTTCAAAAAGTTTTCAGATCCCTTGCTACCAGATCTTATTTTGCCAAAAACGAACAAGATAAGCGATAATGTTTTTCCTTTACGTGGAGGTACAACAGTGGAGAGTATTGTAAATGTGAGATGAGCTGAATCTCTGGCAAGTGGTGTTTGAAAATACCGGTTAGTTCAACAAAGTAAACGGCTTGGAAATCTAAACCAAACATCAAAAAGTTTTTAAGCAATGAAATATGCAAGTGTAAAATGTGTTACTTTCACTAATTTTGACCATACAAATATCAGTTTGCTTACCTAGCCATTTTCTAGCTTTGTTAAGCTTTCCAAAAGATTTCCGCAAAATCAATGACCATCCCGACTCAACTCGTAAGGCATCTTAATAATTTTCATGGGTTTCTGATCGCCATGCTTGACATTCCCATCGCGAACGTTTCGTCATCAGTCCAGGTGACTTGCACGGACGATGCCACCTCGACTGGTGATGAAACGTTTGCGATCTAAAAGCCACGTTGGGCTATCAGAACCCCATGAAAACCAACAGCGTGAGCTACAACCAACATAATGGTTCGAATCCATTGAGTTTAACGGTAGTTGGACTACGGAAACTCATCATTAACTGTTATCTCTCTGAGGATATTATTCGGTTGTGCGAAAGCGGCCCATAAACCAAAAGCTTGACATGTCTGGAACATTGACAGAGGAAACAAACCCTTTAATAAGGGAACCAATCTAAGGACGTAAAGATCACGTGACCCATGTCACGTCCCTAATGTACCTAAATCCTATCGATAGACGTAAAATAACTAAGTAAAAAATTAAGCCAAATAGCAAAGAGAATAACAGAAATTTGTTCACTTTTATTTTCAACACAAACAACTCCATTCTCCATCCTCTCTTTCTTCTACCGTCGATGGTCACGTGGTCATTGTCGTGTGATGCTGACCATCTTTTTAGGATGTGTGATCTCTCCTCCCAGGCAGTTGTTTGTGGAAATACTGCAAGGTGAATTTCATCAGTTACAGAAAAATATGTATGCGAATTTTAGTTTTAAAAGGGTTCGTTTCAATCTACACTGACTGGTATATATACCTGGAAAAAAAAACCGGAAGCTATATCAGTTGATCTTCCATGGCCGTCATGGTTGGCATTGCGAACATGGCTGCTGCACTGGTTGACGACTTCCAAATTTTGCCCCACGAGTAGTTTGCGTTTCGTATAATGCTTTTTCAGATTTCGAAAACGACTTCCGCGTTTTCAGAAGACGTCTACGTGTATTTTGTGAATGTCATATTGTTTCCTCGAACAATCGGCTTCTTCGAACGTCCTTGTTCGCTTCCCTCTTCTTTCCCGTATTATCGAATCAAATATTAATACGTGCATAATCCGCGTAGAAACCGACCTGGACACAGGTAAGTAAATTATTGTACTGAATAGTTATTGATTTCAGATATCGAAATATCCGGTGTTCCGACTATGTCATGGTTCGTGCGATCAGTAAGCAGTGCAGGTTGGCTCGGTGTTGTCTCCAACACCGTCACTCATTCCATCCTGGCCGTGAACGTTATTATGTGCGCAAATGTAAGCGTAGACCTGAGCACGAGGCGCACATCATGAGTTTAATGAACGTTTTCTGTAGCAGAAGGCAAATACGTAGATACTCCCGTAAGGGATGTAAATAGTTCAGGCTGATGGACCTTCGGAATGATGTTATCCGATTCAAAGATTTATTACGCGAACAAGGAAGGTGGAGACTTCTTAAACCAGATAGCATGGTGAGACGTGCCTTTTTCGCACCTCACGGTATGGGTTGCTTAATGGAGAGATACGATAAGTTCAAAGCCGCTATTGGCACACGTTGTCCGGCTCCTATAACTTATCTCATTCAAGGTGGGTTGCCGTATGCTCACATTTGAACCAATTAGTGTCACGTGACACACAAACTTCGGCATATATACAGCAAACATTGGGAGATCATGAGGTGCACGTATACTGACGGGCTCCAATCCCTCGTGCACGTGACCCTTCCAAAAGCAGCGGCTGCTACCATGCTTTCGCATTTTCAGGGTGTTAGTCCATTGGGTATGACGTCATTTGTTTACTTGTACACCGTTGGGGTTATGACGGCCAGCATGCGAGTCAGAGGTCGTCGTCTCCCCACCGAACGTCCCCATAACGGAGGGCCGTGTAACCTACGCTCCAACGAATGTTTTTGGCTGCCGACGCATGCCAAGACAGTTTTGTCTCCTCAGTCAGCTTGAGCGACGACATGTTTCACCAACTGCTAAGACAGTTGCATAATATCGGAAAGCTTATCAGTACGGATTAAAAAACGATAATTATTTTGTCAAGACGAACTAGGTCTCCTAGCTCAAGACAACCGTGATGTCGTGGATTCCAGCTCTCTCAGTGCCTTTCAATTTCCCCGCTTGACAGTCCTCTGATGACCACGGTTCACTGCCCGAAAATGGCCTACAGTATAGTTTCATTAATAAGAGAAGTAAATCAATGAAAATGGACTACTTAGAATGAATTAAGTCAAGACTATGTATTGTAACCACTAGTTTGTATTGGCTAGTTGGTGATGGCATGTAGTTTCCAGTGCATCCCGGGGGAAAGGTGCTCCTAATAAGCACTACGAGATATCTCTTATGTTTAAAGAATGTAATGAAAAAACTGGCAACTCCATATGCTATTATTAGCAGAATAACTTCTGCAATACCGTTTCAACCACACCCTTTTCATTGGAGATATATCCTCATTATTTGATTAGAACATACACGGTCAAGCCGCTCAGAAAGTCTTATTCAGAAATCGACTAGACAAATTCAGAGAACAGAGGACAACGTGATCCGAGTAGATCCTAATGTGGCTAGTTGAACGAGAATCAGTAATCTTGGATTGTGATTGCGGCTTACTATGGGTGCCACCTAATCAAAAACGTGAACATCTTCAAACCGAAGTACTCTCATTCCTTTCGGTCCCTGGTTTCTGTTTATTTACATTTATAGACAAGGGTACAAACTTGTGCACACCGGACCCCTACGCAAATGCACACAGTTTAACCACATCAGTTGCTGACCGACTGGAAAATAAATGTACCTACAGGGAATACATCCCCGAATTTCTTTTCCTTGCAACTCGTTTCTTCCTGATTGAATGCCCTGACTTATGAGAAGTGTTGAGAGAAACCGAGTACGAGTCTCCGGGTATCCTCTACTATGCGGTTAATTTAAACCATATTCAACATTTGAGAACGAATTCCATTGTCTCTTCCTGTGAAGAGCGATCAAAAAGTAGACAACGTGGACAAATCACTGAGGGTAATCAACCTGGAATGTTTGTGAGATCGATTGCCACACCTTCAATACAAATGACAGTCAATGAAATTACGAACAAATTAATCCATATGATGTATATATATTTACACACACACACACACACACGCACACACGTGATCCGTTTGGTAATCAACCTAAGCAACTGACAGTCGGAATCAAAATCCGAATTTGTTTCTTTCATGACCGTGCGTGCTAGCATCTAGCTGGTCGGAATCATACTTTTCAGACCTAATTCAGTCAGTCACTCAGCCACTCATTTACTCACTCAACCAGTCACTCAAATGCACACCTGTGCACCTAGACGTACGTGTACATCTCAATCGTACTACTAATGAGTGCATTTGAATACACTGGCACCATATTTTGGAAAACACGGCCAATAGTGATCAAATACAGGAAGAATGGAAGCGACTGTTAATCGATACAAATTCTACCGTCTGATCACCTGATTCGGGGAGGGCATCGAGGTAAGCCAAAATGACACCATGTTGCCCAATTTTGCATGTTCCTCACTGACTCGCTACTTGTGTCTACTTGTGTCAGTGCTTATCTGTCACTCAAAAACATATATATATATACATGTATATATATATATATATGTATATATAAGCAGGGAGTAGTATCTGGATGCGTAAACAAAATTTATATATATATCACTTGCTTATCTAGTTGATATGAATTCCCGAAAGCCTCAGATATGTTCCGGTTGTTCAACACACTTTTATATACTCTAAAAAAGTCCCGAACAAAATTAAGATTATGGAAAGAAACAAGTTAATCCATTCTATATCTGTTTCTTCTCGTACGTAATTATACATCTTATCAAAAGCATTACTGCTGACTTAGTAAAGAAATATGAAGATCATGCAGAATTTGCGGGCCTCGTACCTTAAAGATTCTACTGCAACTGATGAGAGGAACTGCAGTCGTGACCCGGAAGCTTGGTCTATCAGGGAACCACATAGAGCCTCGGTAGGTCAGGTGTGTCAGCGAGCTTGGTGGGAGCAAACTGACGTCTATCATCACAAAGACCGATTGATCTGATATACGAATCTTGGAACTTTCAGGAGTAACGCAATCCCAGCATACGTGATCACCTCTGGGTTTTAGTAGAAAACGTAGCGACTCATTAACCGTCGTGTGATGGTAGTAAATTTCTGCTTGGGGTTGCATTCTCAGCAGGCGAATAAATAGAGGTAAAATCATTCCAGCAAGTGAGACGAAATGAATAGAGTGTATGAACTGGCGGTCTATCCTTTTGAGCTAATATGCCGGACAAATTCCATATAAGTCAGTCATTAATTAATGAACTTTGCAGTGGTTATACGCTGTTGGAGTTACGACTATTTGTCACGAGGTTGTAGTGATGGACCAATGATATCTATGCGTGTATCTGCGAATTTTTGAATTCGGGCATAGCAAAAGATCTGCTTAGCTCGTGTGACTACGATACTAGGTCAGAGTGAGCTTTATCATCTTTCCAGACCAGTAAACTAGTCAATTTGACCAATTGCAGAAAAACCACAGACCTTCCACTGTGGTTTAGCCGCACGAAATGAGAGGACCGAACTTTGCGATCCACGAAAACAATGGGATTTGGACAGCTGAATTGTAGTGCGAAGCTCTCGAACACGAGGAATTGGAGCAATGGAATATGAAGTGTGTAAATTCCACGTTTTGCTTACGCCATGTGCATGTACTAATTAGAATAATACTTTCAAACCATTCGTCGAACTAATCGTAGTGGCGTACTGAAAAATGATAACATTTCTCTGTAGCCAATGCTTGGATGGATGGAATATGCACATTGAAACTACGCATGGAGTGCTTAAACAACACTACAGGTCAAGCTGCAGTTGATTTTCAATAACTTTGTCCAAATATGAATTGTGACTCGCGGTTGCAATCAGTGGTCATCTCCTCCCAAAGTGTTCCCATTCGCATTGTCTGCTACACTGTATCATTTATTTGTCCATATTGAAGAACGAAACAAAATCGGGTTCTTCTCTGGATATTTTTGTAGATGCAATTGATTTAAGTTATTAGTGTTTCAATATTCACTAAATTTCTCGGACAATTTGGTCCTAGACAAAATGTGGTTTTCATGAAATAAATTCACCATGTGATATGATCGCTCAACTGATCATTAAGAAACCACAGAAGCACTCACGGTTCGGCTGTTTCATCCTTGTTAGGAATCCTCAGCAGTGCATATCCACCGCGACCGAACTGGGACGCGAACCCTGCCAATAACGTGCCGATGAAACTAGGTGTTATACTTCGGTGACCGACTTTATCGACAGCCTCAGACCAGATGCTGAACGAATTCTAAAATGAGTGGATCAGTGAATCCGTGCTTCAGCTGGGAATCCAATATCACGTGAATACAGTGTATGACGGTTGCTTTTCATCAGGTTGCTAACATAATTGATCACATTCAATTCCGTGCCCAGGACCAATCAAGGCAGGCGCATTTGATTCACGAGACAAGTTGACCTCAGAATAACTCAGCCCTGTGGTATGACGTAGGCTAATCTGCTTCAAATGGCTGGTTCGGTATTTGGTTCACGTCAATGACCCGGCGGTTGGAAATCTCCGGTGCAGGAAAATCAATTAATCCTAACTAGCTGACGTTTGCGAGAAAACCGGTAGACATGAACTATTCGTTGTTCTGTTGTTAACTGGAGGTGCTCAAAGTCCTCACCAGTTTGTTAACCTGCCTTAGTACCTGATAAATTGTGACATTCTCGGGTAACTTTAGATCGGAGAGTAGTAGCGCCGACGCTAACGGACTCGGACCCAAAGCAAAAAAAGAGGATGCCAACGACCGACATGAACGGACTTATATGCCCCGGAATCCTAGGTACAACTGATAATAGATTTGTTTAAACAAGGTGTAGTAATGTGGACATTTACACTCTCCATACAAATCATCCCATACTCATTATTGCGGCACATCGGTTTTTATCCGTTAGGGGAAAAGTTAATGACTTTGTTTCATTTGCAGACAGCAGAAATCTGGTCAGAAATCAACCGTGGGTTTGCGAGATTTCAGATTTAAAGACGCCTATTCTAAATTCCAGTGCCGTCTGGCTGTCTCTGAATATTTTTAGTAGCTTCTAGTTTCCATTTAACGGCCGCTGTCTGTGACACAGTAGCCTCAGGTTATTTTCACCAATCACTTGCCTATTTGGATTATACATACCGCAGACTACTCCGCTATGTGTGGATCTCGTGACTTAGTAGCGTAACATTTTAATCTAGTTTGAGCTTTCCCAGTAGCTGTAAAGTGAGTGAGGATTTGCCTACGTTTTCGCTCCTCTATACCGTATGATGAATTGGCCATCTTCATGAATAATTCAATCAGCTTCTAACTGAGAGAGCACCGTGCACTGCGAAAGTCTGTCTGTGGGTAGGTGTGTTTATTTACAGCCATCACTACCTATTGGAATTTCATGCACTCATGAAAAAGATGAGACCTGCGTCCTAAAAGACGCCTGTCTATGACAGCAGCTTAGTGGACAAGTAGCTTTGTCCGAAAAGCACCAGTTTAACTCCCTTATATATGTTACATGCGCAGCAGTGATTGGCGAGTCATTCAGTTTAGGTTTTCCAATCCGAAGCAAGAAATACGAGTAACGAAAATAGGCGAACAATCTTGTAAGGTTAAAGTGCAAAACTATGCAGACATCGCAACTGTTCGAATCCAAGTCCGCAATTGTCTGCGGGACTTAAGCCAGCCACCTACTCCTTGTTCGAATTGAGAGGAAAGAGCTGGACCAACCAATCCGCCGATTGTGTTCGCTCAGTTTCCTGCATTATTTTGGATTTGATCACGAGCATTCGGAGTTGTGAAAATCAGTCCCACTCGGGGTATATTTATTCGGAATTGGGGCAAAATTGTTTGGACGAAACAAGCTAGTTGCATGAGCCGCTTTATTGTTTCACTTGGACATGTTCGTGACAAGTCTGAAATTTGGTGTGCTGCATACTCCTGTATATATTTAGATGTATACATATATATGAGCACAACAGCGCACATTTGCGCACCCGTAATGCTAAACATCCGGACCGACAAACTGGAATATTTGATTGTTGGCTTCTAAATGCAAGCAGAATATTTCAAGCAGAGATGAGTGATGCGAATCGAATGTCTCAGAATCACAATCGCGAAGCAGTGACTGATTGAAAGTTGGTTCAACTAAATAGAAAATGAGTTTCAATTATCATTTCTCGTTATTGCAACTTGTACTCCCTTATATCATTTACAAGAATTAGATTGTTTGCAATATTTCTACATTTATCCGACAAACGAGACCAACTAAAGCTAGAAGCCAAACAGTGAACCACATGAGTAAAAGGATACGGGTGTGGCTACTTCTCTCAGTGTCAAGTGACCAGTATTGAAAATTTCTAAACTTATCATTATGACTAATTAGGCATGAAACCAAAAGGGAGGTGAATATTTAAAACGATTTCAATAAAACGCATGTGTTTGTATAATTGTACAATGATTTGCGGTGTGAAGTGGGTCGATCATGGACGAAAATCATGATTTGGGGGAAGTATTGCTCTTATCTAACGAACCGTTAACTTCATACAAATTACGGTGGAAGTAGAATAAAATGATTAGACTCTTTTCCCAGATGTGCTGTAAAATAATAAAGAGGCTGTATTATTTGTGGTTTGAATCATAAAACAGAATACAACCAGTCACTCTGACGCACGGATACGAAATCTCGATAATCACTGAATTGATTCGGACCCATATAGTGCAAATGAAGTTAATGGGAGGCTCATAATAGCTGGGAAGCGCGATCGGTTTTATTTGCAAATTATGCTTGTACGTACAGAATAGGAGGTTTCCCGATTACTGCAATACATTCGGCATGTTCGAACTTTGCGATCGCCTGCCGCCAAGGGTCTCAATGGGTGAAAATCAATGCAGGGTAGCACGAGACTGATTGGATTGCATAACATGACTTGCATTTAGACTCACCGCAAGGAAAGCCGCATCCAACACCTCATGTGCTAAAGATAGCTAGGAACCGATGGGTTCGCAGACTTTCACAGAATTGTACATGGAAGACATAAAGGAATCCGGTAATTTGTCCATTAACTCAATTCATCCCTTCAGAGACGAGTGATTCTGTGATTCAGAGTAGTGAAAGTAGTACGCTCGCTTCTTTGGTCTGTACAATCCAAATGGAATTAGTTCTTCGCGAGACAACAGACTGTTTGATATCCGTTCTCTCGTCTCGTAAGATAAGAATACTTG
>LUCM01004788.1:15906-41175 GCA_008360955.1 Fasciolopsis buskii | reverse complement strand
TCAAGAGGGGCACATGGAGGGACTGTAGCAATCATCGTGAGATTAGTTTAATTCCGATAGTTACTAAGGTGTTAGCTTCGATTATAATTTCTGCGTCGTTTGACATCGATTCGCGAGGGTAATATCCGCGAACGGCAGGCCGGATTTCGTTTAGGTCGAGGTTGCATCAACCAGATATTCACTTTTTTTAGACCTTTGTAACCTTTGGGAAAAGGCAGCGGTCATTGAGGTTTGCTTTGCTGTTTAGCGCTGAACGATGATGATGGTTATGACCAGAAAACCCTACTTTTGAATTTCCAGGGTAAAATGCAGTCATGTTGCAGGTCAGCAATGTCAGGTAAGCCTTCATCTGGCTC
The DNA here is from genome assembly GCA_008360955.1 of Fasciolopsis buskii. Classification (NCBI taxonomy): domain Eukaryota; kingdom Metazoa; phylum Platyhelminthes; class Trematoda; order Plagiorchiida; family Fasciolidae; genus Fasciolopsis; species Fasciolopsis buskii. The sequence continues at coordinate 40,819 of LUCM01004788.1, read as the reverse complement.
GAAAGGACTTTGTGAATCAGCGACGAAATCAGCCTACGTACTGAAATTCGTATTTTCCATGCCATTATCATCGCCGTATTTATCTGTGGGTACCCGACATCGCCACTGCGAACTGTCGATGCCAGAAGGCTGGAGCTTTTCAAACCCCGATCCCTGTGGCAAATTCCGGTGATGATGAAGTAGGTTAAGCGCTTATCACTGAAAAGATCAGAGGTTCAAATACCAGATTCCCCGATCACTTTGATGTTGGGCGGCAACCCGCTGTCGTTCGACTCCTTACTACGCCTGACCAAAGGAAGTCTCATGGTTCTGTTCGACTAATTTTCGGGGTCATGGTTGCCGAATCCCCGCCCTTATGCGGCGGGCCCTAGCGGCTGAGGCTTGCCTCTTACACTGCACTCATGCCTGAAGCGTGTCTTAGGAAGACTGACGCGACTGGTTTTTCATTGAATATGTGGAAAGATAATGCTTTCTGTTCATCTTCATCATCGGTCGCTGCAGTGGTTTAACCATATCCTACGGCCACTCGAATTCGAACTAACGAAACAAACATCCCGTCCTGTCCCTTGGTCTAACTAGCCGTCTAGTCTTTGTAGGCAGCTGAAAACGTGATAAAAGAAACGCAGATCTTCTAAGCCTTCAGTCACTCTTGAGAGCCAGACGATGGAAAGAAGGCGCTAAGGATCTAAACCGAGTTCACCTCTTACTGACATGTTTGGTCACTATTGGTTTGTGGTATCCATTATTCTCGCGCAAAAGCAAAAGTTAAGTAATTTTGGCTTTGGAAACATCAGTGAGAAAAAATTGTTATCTGACGCGCACCCAGATGCAGGAATCACTTTGCTCGCAATTCATGCTCTAATGAAAAACAACTAACAGGTGGTCGGGTCGATTTAATTTTTACATACGTTCGCTTCAGGTTAGTTTGAACCTTAGTAGCATTATTTAGCTGATAGCGAAGTAAATGGAAGAATAATGGACAGAGTAATAAGTGTAAATTACAAAGACGGCCACCGCGTGTCGTCTAGCATTTCCAGTCATTCAGCCCGAGGATCTCGTGGATCTTGTCAGGGGAACCTAATCTGCCACACTTCGGCTAATCCATCGTTACTCTTTTCTGTTTTGTCATCTGCTGGCCACGTCTACGCATTTTGCGACCATTACCTACCTAAGAAAACGGTGGATAAAGTGAGTCTGTGTTCGAGCACACAGGCCATGTCCCAGTCGTCTTGTTGTTGAGCCGTAAGTCCTATGGCTGGTCGTGTATCTTCCATTCACGACGACCATGTTTCTAAGCTGTGTAAAGAAACCAGTCTAACGACTGCATAGTTCAGTCAAAATTCGATGAAGGACAAACAGATGTCTCAGAGATGCATGTAGCATTGCATTTGTCCATTTTTGGGAGAGAAACCGGTCCTGGGCACTTTACTTCGGAGACGAGGAGCAAGTTATTTTGTTTTACAAACACTGGGTGCATTTGGCGGCCCACGTGGTATCTTCGTGAACTCGATTGCCGAATTTAGTAGTCCTTGGGTCTACTGTTGTATTTCTGGATGGACTAAATTGCACGCAGTAGCATAAGGACACTACGGCTGAGCGCTGTAGGGCAGAAACACAAGCAGAATTGGTCGTCGGTGCGCCTGCACCATATAGCAGGATGATTGGGCCCTAGATGCACAACTGACCCAGAGACGGATACCCAACAGAGAACTAACACACGGTGAAGTTGGAGACAGTAGTTCGGACTTTAGCGTTCAAGGCCCGTAGTCGGATGGACTGGATGCCTGTTTAGCCAGACAATCATAAGAAACAGAACGTGAAATTGGAACAGCTAGCCCACCCGCCAGCAAGATAAAAGCAAGAGACACAATCGCGCATTTATGTGACTGACCAATACACAACCAGTCAAGTAAGCTCTAAAGCTTACATTTTTGTAGGATGATCTTGGAGGATAGGCAGAATGACCAATCGAAAACCCTACGGACATATGACAATTTCTCAAAAAGTATACGTCCTCGTAGAGTGTGAAAAATGAAATCTGCAGTATCGAAAATGTTAAAATGATCACCAGCTGCACTACTTGTTCCAGTCTCGAGTACTGATAGGTTTAGCAAATCAGGTGCCCCAAGAATAAGACTTTTTTGTTATTTCAGCTGAAACACAAAATTTTGAGCGTTTATGCATAATCTGTTGTCGTTCATGTGTAACCACGAGTGTAAATGTTTTCGTCATTTTTCTTGTTTTTACATTCAGTTATCAAAAAGCGGTACGGGCCCTCGCATTCATTTATGATCTCAATATCTTTATCACTTCTCCAAGTCGGACTCCAACACGTTCGAATGAGAATCGATCAATCATGGCATTCCTAGTCACATTTCTGGCTACTTCGTTACTTTTGTTTTATATTTATGCGTGAGGTTATCTAACTATTCAAATATACACCAGTACTTCCTCCTTGCTTTTGTCTCGTGGTTTGATATAGCCCTAGGTCTCAAGGTCCTCGATTACAACAAAGCATAGACTCATGCATGAAATCTGAAAATAATACTGGTGGTCGTCTACTAAAAAATAGGTAAGGAAGTAACCGAAACCAGGCAAAACTGCCTAGGGATATTGACTCCAGTTTACTGGACGAAGAAATTCTAGGTTTTAATCCCAAAAAAGGGTCAACTTTCAGCGTAAACGAGACTAAACCTTGACGCGGTGTGACACCTTGCGTGCATCCAGGATGCAGCGAGTCATACACGATGGCTTATCTCAAGGCGAACATTCAGCCATACCTGGAAGGTCAATGTGTAGACACCTGACAAAGTTGTCTGCTGGTCCTCCCGGTCGGGGGCTGATCTGAATTGGCCGTTCAGTCGAGAAAATGGATAGAGGAATAAGTGATCCAAGTAAATGGGTTTCTACTCAGCCTCATCTAGCTGCGTTGCTGTCAGGTTCTTGTTAGGACCAAAGGCTTTGGTTGAGAACTCTAAACGTTCTTCCGCTTAGTGGCTGGATTCGCTAGCAGCACCACTCCCCAGGAGTTACAAGTATACAAAGAATTCTATATTGTATCGGTCTTCGCGCAGCACAATCACGACCGATTGGGGTGGCCAGTGATAAGTATGCCACCGCGCCAAGTCCCCTCGCTTCTATCCCCAACTAAATCTCTGTTCGCTCTGCCTATTCATGATGCTTCAACCGACGATACGCCAAATACTCGAGACGGTTCGTTGTCAATTAGTGTATTAGGTGGTTTTCAGTCTGTTAGCTCACATTTTCTCAAAGCTCGTCAGCCTCTGAATCTCGGTTCCTTCAATGTGAACACTTTAATGCAAGCTGGCCAAAAAGCGTGTTTGGCTCTGACAGTGGACTCACTTTCGATTGATGTCTGCTGCGTGAGTGAAACACGAATTCAGGATGCGAGTAGAGTAACTCAACTAACTGCGCCAAATGTGTCGTCAAGATATTTCCTGCACACTTCGGGAGACGAAGCGGCTCAGGCTGTGGGCCAACGGGGTGTAGGAATAGTCTTGAGTGAGAAGGCTAAAGCAGCCCTTTTAGATTGGATCCCAGTCAACAGTCGCTTGTGTGCCATGAGACTGCAGGGATCAGTCGGCGTCCAAAAGGATAGTAGTGTTAAGCGCCGTTTATTTGTCATCGCGGCATACACCTCAACAGATTGCAGCGTTGGTATGCAAAAAAGGGTTTCCAGTCGATCTCATCACTCATGTTCTGAAGAGGTAAGGCTCTAACATTGTAGTGGTAGTAGTTGATTTCAATTCACAGGCTGGAAAACTTAGTGCATCGAAAGCTTGTTTAGGTGGGAAACAGATAACGGAGAAACCCTCCAATTTTGTGTCGACAATCATTTATTTCTGTATAGTACAAACTTCCGACACAATTCGGGTCGCACAGCGACATGGTGAGTGGCGAACTTCGGTTAGTGAAGTCATGTGTTGTAGAAATGGAAGGCTCATCCCATCGTAGACATTAAAAACGAATTTTGGGCTAAACAATTCAAGGAGTTTAGCTGGCCGCACGGTAATGTAGTTATTCCGACCACCGTAGCTGCGAATCCTTGGAAAATGTCTCTTGTCTCCCCAACGGAAGTGAAATTCAATATTGGACTGCTGAAGAGGGTAAAAGTAGCCGGTCCCTACGAATTCGCCTGGTTCTTTTCAAATTGGGTGGAGAAACGCTAACAAAAGCAATCGTCTCATTGCTTCGTGATATTTGGAAAGAGGAGCGCAACCCGTTATCGTGGGGTGAATGGTTGATTGCAACCATCTTCAAGAACGGCACACGAAGCGGCGTTAGCAATCATCGTAGGATTAGTCTAGTTCCGAGGTCCTAGCTCCCATAATGCTGCGCCGTCTGACACCAGTCCGCGAGAGTAACTTGCTCGAACAGCAGGTCGGGGCTGCGTCGACCAAATATTCACTCTTCGGCTGTTACTCGAAACGCGCTACACCCCCCGCCACCCTACGATGGCGAGTTCCACTCAGTGGGTCAGACAGCGCAGTGAGTTGCTAGCGAAGTTCGTGAACCTGCGAGCATTGTACTTACATACCTGTGGTCGCGTGAGGATATACGGTGAACTATCAAGTTCATTTGAAACGACCACCGGTGTTCGACAAGGGTATCCCAGCTGTTCAACTTCGTCATGGAGGAGGTGATGGAAGATGCTTTAGGAGGTCTTCGGGATGTAGGAGCCGAACTGGGAAGTGGAAGGAAGCCGTGTGACCTGGATTACGCAGACGACGTTGTGAGCCTGTTCGAGTCCGCGAACCATGCACAACGGACTGTCGAGATCGGTTGCTCGGTTCGGCATGTGCTTTGCATCTCCAACGTGCAAAGTACTGTTACAGGACTGGACGACAGCAGCGCCGAACTTGGTGCTGAGCGGAGAGGAATTCACGATTGTGGACCTTTGTACTTATCTTGGTAGCTGCGTGTCCAACGATGATAGCTCGGGATTGGAGGTAAGCATGCGTATACCCAAGGCTCGTGCAGCTTGTGCTGGAGTGAAGCACTTGTGGCGTCGGTCTGATATTTCACTGAAGTTGAAAGGTCGTGTGTACTGTGCTACAGTGCGTTCAGTTCTGTTGTACGGTTGCGAGACATGGAGTAAGACCGTGTTCCATGTGTTGGGTGCAGCAGCGTTCTATCTTTTCCCACATGTATAGGTGCGCTCTCTGTTGACCTTAGATGGTCACTGTTAGTAGAAAATCGTAAATCTTGGGAAAAGGTGGTGGTCAGTGAGGCTCGCCTTGCTGTTTAATGCTGAACGATGATGATCATGGTGACAGACGCTTAATCCAATTGACCATCGTCGTACGTCAACACTGTGGACACTCAACGGATTTCTTCGTTTTTCCAACGTTGATGCCTATAGTGGTTCATCGGCTTTCCCGAATGGATCTAACGAAAGGGAGTCCACTGCTGTCAGTTTCATTTTTCAGATTTTTCAATCATTAGCGTTGCATCAAAATGCCCTAGTTTTCGTTGCTACCTCACAACGTCCTCTGATCAACAGAGGACAAAAAGCGAGAAATAGTGAACAGTCCGCTACAACATAGTAAGTTGAATAGGTAAACAAGAACAAACGTCGAACGAAAAAGCGATAGTAACTGCAGCACTGGGCTACGTCACCTGTCGTCTCCAACCATTGCTTCGGTGGATCTCAGGGACCCAAACCCATTAGTCCAATTGCACTTACACGAGCCAGTAAGCTGGATAAGGGTTTGATACTCTTGCCATTGGCTGACCATCTCTGCACATCCTCCAATTATTGCATATCTTAAAAAACAGCGTACAGCGGGACAATCGTCCTAAGTTCATGCGGAAAACTTGTCCGGATCACCTTAACCTATTCTGGTTCAGTGCCGCTTCTAACAAGTAAACCTGGGACTTAGAACTGTAAAAATGAAAACAACTGGTAAGCGACTAGAAGCTTGAACAAGAAAAACGGTCGAATTTGAGTAGTGGGAGTCTAGGTGTTACAGAAAATTATTCACGTTGTGACCTCAATGCAGAGGTTAACATTAAAAGATCATGTAAGCACCATGTTTTTTACTTGTTTCCTTGGGCTCATGGAGCTCGATTCGGGCTGCGAACCAGGGACGAACGGACATCTTAACAGGTGTGCGGACTGTCAAACGTCAGCTTAAGTCTAAGCCGTTTCACTAACAACCTTTCTGCTCGAATTCGGATGCGGTGCTTATGCACTACTGGTGTCTCTTAAAAAGGATGGAACAATCGCAGTGCTTTCATATTTTTAATGACAATATGGGCTTCGATACACGGCATCACGCCCCACGAAGGTTGGGTTTCTTTATTAACTTCACAACTGTAAAGGATTTTGATGGCCTATGTGCGCAGGCGATAAGTGCATATGAGGGAGATTTCTCTCATGGTTTCTGGTGACTTGCTTGTTATAGTTCACTATGGAATCTAAATGTTCCGACAAGCGTCACTGTTTTCCGATACCAGACTAAGCCAACGCAACCGGTAATCTAATTGCCACGCGCGAGTAATTTCCAAGGTCTAAAAAATAAAGCGAGGCATTAAAAATACGCAAATTCAAAAGGAATAATGATCTTGCCAGGTTGTCAGTTTGCTAAGCCTTAGGGAAAAGGTGTCTAAAAATTCTAAGATACACAGATTTGATCTAATAAAGACTAGATCGAAACCATTTCAGAGTAAGTAATAGTATAACATTTGCGCATCGCTTCACTGCTGAATGATGGATAAACAAAATCCCTAAGGATTGTTCTGGACGCTGGACAACACCGGGAACATTAATGTATTTGAGGAAGTTCAATCTTGCAAAATAGGACGAAGACCAGCCAGCAAGTCTGCCTATGTGTAAAAACTACGTCGTTATTCTAAGGACAGCCAAAGGCGACTGTATTCAGCGGTTATTCTTTTCGGTTGGGCTACTGCGGTCACCTATGTGAGTCACGGTTTAGTTGTTCCCGCAAATGACCCTCAGAAAAAACGACCAGAAGCAGTAGAATCGTCAGGGCACTACGCCAGCGGTAAAGTTATTTGCACCAACATGTCCACTACCCGGAAAGATAAAAAAGAGTACGGGCAGATAAACCCAGTGAAAAGCCCTATAAATAAACTAACCGTCAGCGATAATCAGGGTTATTTTGCAGATTATTCGACCAACGAGCGCTGATTACAGCAAAACGAAATTATATTGAGACACTATGCCGATGATGATCTCGCTGTTGCTCAAACTCGATATTCGATGGAGAAGACCTAACAGCTGCTGACCGTTTCAGTAATCTCGGCAGTTGCGTAAAAAAGGATGAAAGTACGGTCGTAGAGACAGGCACGCGTGCATCCAGAGCTCGAGCGTCTTACGCGGGACTGGAGCACTTTTGGCACCGACCTGATATTTCGCCGAATTTAGAAGGTCGCATTTACGGTGCTTACTCCTGATGTACAGTTGCGATACTTGGAGTTTGCGTGTAAAAGATGCTCGCCGCCCTGGAGATCTCGACCATCGATGTTAGGATTGGATGGGATGAGCAACAGTGACATTTGAAAGCGAGGGTCGGGCACTCGTCTACGTAATGTGCTAGCATTGTATTCAGCTTCGTTCATCTGGGTACGTGTTACGTATGGCGAACAGTTTTTCTTTCCTCCATCGGAGTGGGAGGATCCACCGGGAGATCAACAAGCGACGTGGAACAGAATACGTAGAGTAAAGAGTTTGTCTCGTCTTTGTGTTTGGAGTTTAGAAGGCCCGTCAACCAGTTGGCTGAAGACCTTGAAATATATGGTGTCGGGCCGTAAATAGTTTTTCCGCTGTCTGTCGATTCAGAATGACCGAAAATAATGTGCGTTTGTACCACCAGACTGTATTTCGTGCGTTGGCTACGAATGTATTCCTTTCTCACGCCTGTAGGTTCTCTCAAAGTCCACCGTGCGTATTCACTTTCTTCAAACCAGCCTACAGCAATGATGAGAAAGGATCGGGGCTACTTAACGTTGCGTGACGGTTATTTCTTTAGAGTTGACCAGAACGGACGATAGCAACCTGGGGACAGCGCCAAATGACAACTTACGACCTGACATCTAAATATACCGGTCACTTATGTGCACATTAGAAAAACTGACTACAACCACAGTACATTCAGAGAAACCGACCATGGCTAGTTCCGAAATCATGGACTCATAAAGCAACGGGAAAGACAGCGAATCAGCTCAAGGAAAAATGTTATGCAGTCCGATAGGTTGAAGCTTTGGTGATTGGTTCCCATTTTCTTATACAATGATTCATAAAATGGTCCATTGTGTAAGATGATTGATGAAGTCACAATCCTTTATAGTCGTTCTTGGCACAGGCTCAATGAGTCAGTCACTACCCGGGTTTTACTGGTGATTAATCAGAAGACTTATGAGTTCTGAATCTAATAAAGTATCTGGTAGGGGCAGCAACTCTGGGTTAGCAGATCATTGTATCGTTTGGAGGTGTCTTAAACCTCCTTGGTATGCATCATCTATTCAAGTATCACAAGTGGTACAAAATTTTACAGCCACACCTCGACAGACAGACCAAGCTGAGGATAACCGAGGTCTGTTAACAGCAAAGTTGTCTGGGATGTGAAGGGAGATACTTGTGAATCCACGGATGAGATTTACCACCTAATTCGAAGGACAAGGGAAATTTGTCAGGACTACTCCGTACGGCACTTCAAAACACGAATGGACTGCACAACAGGTCATCAGCTCACTTATAATAATCCAATTGCTTTAGAGTCTGCACCTAGCTCTGCAAAAGCTAGAGGTGCAACCTCGCACTAGGGGGTTACACTGAATGGGACAGCGCTCTGTACCTTATTCCTGCGGACTTCCACTAAGCTTGTTTCTCGCCTTTTAGAAGACAAGAGCGCACAGTTTAAAGTAAAAAGTTGGTGCTGCGCGATGGCTTACTCAGTCATCCAAGAGCGAACTTTTATACATTAAGACCACCTCGGTCAACGACGAGCGTTATCAAATACCTTAAGCTTCACAAGAACATCGCACGTGAGCCCACACTAACCCTGTTGTCACTGTTGCAAACCCTGTGCAGAGAAAAGATTGTTGTTTGGGATTCTTTGAAAAAGTAAAAGTTCGTTTATGTGCAAAAGAATAACGTGTATGAAATAGGAGGGACGAAACAAAAAAGGAGAGTACAGGGAGAAAGTTAGTCACACCAAGCTGCTCTCCACTCATCGGCTGCAAAGTGATGCGCTGTCAAATCCCATCTGGCTTCAGCAGACGTTCGCACTGCCATGGTCATTTCATCCAAAAGCAATCGGGCCATTTGAAGAGTTGCTTCAGTAAACTGGGCAACTGGAAACATCGTTAAAAAATAGAGGAACAGTGTGTACCTCAAGGTATGACCATCGCAGCAAATTAAAAAAACGGAGCGTCTACAACGTCACCAATTGTTATGGGAAAAACTGGTGACTGAAAATAAAGTAAGCAATCGTCTGAAGTCCCAAATTTCTGGATGATGTGGCTCAAAAGTAGTTAAGAGCTCTTAAGAACAAGTGTCGAGCTTTTGAAATCTGAAGCAAGCGTGGATTTTCAAGATCTCGATACCAAATTTGGCAGCATTTCCAGTTAAAAGAGATCTTGGAACCACATCATTCGGATTGATAACGCTGGTGATTTAAAAGAGTAGCCACGGTAAATTTCGGGGTTTATGTTGTAGCGTGTTTCTTGTAGACTGCCCATATTGGTTTGGTTGCTTACTGGGCTTCAGCTGATGCTGTTTTTTCTGTTCATCCTTTTTAGGTAAGTCAGATAACCTCTTTGAATATCACCACCTTATTGCGTGCTAAAACGTAGTCTGAAAGTCGAGGTCAAATCTAGGACAATAGTTCTACAAATACAACTGAGCAGAGAGGCCTACGCACTAGTGATGCCACCTCCGTTGGCGTTGGAACCCTTATATAAATATATATATATATATATATATATATGGGTTTGCCTAAAGATATTGAGGAAATGCGCGTCAAATCAAGTTTGTCAGAAAAGTTGCACTTGTCAACCAAGACTTACGATTTTCAGCTTGCCGCGTTTGTTTTGCCATGGTGGATCTTTGGACATCTTTATCCGGCTGCGGAACCAGAAAATCAGGTTATATCCGAAATAAATAAATGGTGAAGAACTTAGAGGGAAAAGAGCGAAGACACGAGAAGCATTTTGAGTCAAGAGTAGGTGGTTCCCATGAGACACGGTTAACTATATTGCCACAAGGAAGCTACTAAAATGGCCTTGGGATGAAGCCTCAACCCATAGCGGTTGTAAGAAGAAGAGGCAGTCAGTCCGATTCAGATGCGTGACAGCATATCCGAGCGAATTACAAAACGCTAGACTAGATTCACGCAGTCTGACAAGAATGCCACTTGATTGAACGTATCTGGTAGCACTTCCATGGGATGCCACTCTCTCCGAAGGCAATAACGAATACACTGTTCAAATAATTGTAGCCACATTTTCCGACATGCAGCAGCGTAGAGTGAACGAAATTATCTACTGTCCGAAAGATGTGCCTGTCGTGAGACGGCATGGAACCGCATTAAATCTCAACAAGTCAGGCATAGCGACGACGATAGATAGAAAATCGTTGTTTACCGCTACCGAAAGGATCCGTAGTGGGAGGATTGAAAATCCCCAATATTAGCTAAGAGATTGAGGTCCCCCGAGTCCCACTCAAGGAAACTCTGAGAACAACTTTCCATGCAATTCTCTGTTCGACACGTTGCGCGGTGTCGTTGTATCGATGAGACGGAAATAAAAGCAACATTGACTTAAATGAGACGCCAATAATTTACCTTGCTCAAAGTGGTCAATAATTCCGCGTGTAACATTGCGAGAAGCTGAGTCCGCGGTTCACAATTGGTCAACAGGACAATGTACACGTGAGGGCTGCGGTTGAGATTTCCTAGGGAAAAAAGTTACATGATAACTTAAGTATCAACACCTAAAGCGTCGTGCGACCATAACTGATTGAGTTAGAACATGTGACCAAAACAACTATAAACTCAGGATGTATGCCCCCTGGAAAGTGGGAAGAATCGGAGGTCCCATCTCATGTAACAGAAGTCACCCACAGCATTCGCACAACAGTGATACTGCGGATCACATCAGAGAACAAACAGTAGTAGTAAGTCATTACGTAAGTAACCAGTATGGAGCGGGTGAACACCATCAGACCAGACGACTAACTCAACTGACAGGGCGAATGTAAATCGAATCAGTCCTTGTGTTACATGCATGTATGTCCATTGGTTGGTGTGCCTTTAATTCACAAAAATCAATCGACAGCATATGCAGTCAATATATGTGAGCACTTCTGTGCATGCGTATCTCAACAAATCGCACACAACATGCACTGTGCATTGCTATCGAACACACGTCACATTCCGTCTGCGTTAGTTGCGCTTTCCTGTTATACCACTAACTACTCCTTCGTAATTGGGATCATTACTGTTTTGGACCCAAATCTTGCAAATTTCAGTCCATGAAGTGATAAACAAGACTGAGACAACTAAGCGACGATGATATTCTATCCAGAATTGCCGATTGTTCACACCAAGTTAGGATTTCTTTTCTGTAGATCAACTTCCACGTTTCATGACGCTGTGCTCTACTGACTCAACTGTTTTAGTCATTACAGAAATTCAACTGCCATCCGATATGTGTAGACGTCGGGATGCAGGGGTTCGGATAAAACCATTGCGGATTAGAAACCTGAGACGAAGTACTCACCAAGGGCAATCTGCCTCCAATCCGGACAGTAGAGGATGTATTGTACATCCGAAAACAAGCCGATAAGGGCTGGCAACTGTAGTCGTCTGCAACAATTACAGGAATAAATAATTTGTCAGACACGATAAACCAGCTGAGCTCACAAACGGCCGTCATCTGAATATAAGTTGCGGCCATAAGGAAAATTTGGAATGAGTAAATTATAAATCATCATGCGGTGCAATTCCTAGAGGATTACTAAGATGAACAGACGCTACCTCAGTAGACTAAAACTATGGGCCGAGGTCGCTAGCAAGAAGGAAAGCTAAACACGCTGCGGCAAATAACAGATTGACTGAACGGGGGAAATAATGATGATCGGGATCACAATAAAATACATACAGATAACAATATTTTCATAACATACGTCAAGTCACAATTTCGAAGGAAAATATTAAACAATCAAAAAGAGAGGGAAATGATTAAACAGAACAAAAACAAATTTCTGGAGAACAGCAATTTTCGTCAAAAAGTGACATCGGTTGACCCGGCGTCCCCCCTTGACTTTCATAGCGTTGGAACCAGACCGACCACTTTGCCATCGGTCACCGGTGGCGTGGATCAACCGAGGATTGTCGGTCATACTGGTCCACATATGTGGACTCAGAGCATGCTGTACTCCGACTTGCTAGTGATTACGCCTAGCCAGTGATTACAGCAACAAAAAAAGCCACATATTCGGCACAGCTGGTTCTAGACGAAAAATGACGACTAATATTCCAAACGGAACTACCAATGCGGTCGTCGTCTCAAAAAAATGCCCAGAGTCCGAGTGAACACTGGGATCAGAGCAAAGAAGCTCAGCACTCTGCGGCAACTGCCACTCAGGGCTCCTTGCCACATAAAACTTAGAAACGATAGATATCCTCGATTCCAGTTCCACTGTTAGATGCTCGTAGATCCGTCACCCTCTCCCCTCCCCGAATGCACTATACAATAAGGCGCGTAGATCCCACTGTGAAAACGATAGAAGAATTAGCCTAGTAAGCATAACATCCAAACCGCTCATGAGCATCATCATCCCCGGATTACCTAGTGTTCAAGGCAGGTGTATGCGTGAAAAACCAATCCGGTTTCCGTCCCAGTTAAGGTTGTATTGACCAAATTTCCACTTTGCGAGACCTTAGAACACAGGCACATATTTCGTAGACTCACGACTTCTATATTTCTTAATCTGAAAGCGGCGTTCGACTTAATCGATCGCACAGTTCTTTGGCGCTACTGCTTATTCTCATTGAAAGGTGTACTAGAGGAATTCATTTCACTAAGGCAATCATCCGAAGCCGAGTTCGCGCTTATGGAAATGTCTCACCCGAAATCACCACGAATCATTAATACTTGCTCAGATAGGAATCTGTCTAATCTGTAATATGCAGACGATGTTGTGCTACCGAGTGGAGATCCAAGTAAGTTGCAGGTTTTTCTCGATCGTCTGAATGATAGTGTAGATATGCTTGGGATGCGTTTTGCACCTTCGATGTTCAAAATGCTGTTGCACGACTGGATTGGCTGGAAGCTAGCTGGACCTTGTCCATTTAGAAGAACGACTGGGTGAAGTGGATAGTTTTGGTCATTTGGGTAGCAGCATCTCACCTGGTGGTCGTATATCAGATACAGTGTCTCAACACACAAAAGGCCTGATTGGTATTTACTAATCTGAAGCATCTGTGCCCTCGGCGTGAAATCGGCTTATCGATCAAGATCGAGTACGCACGGCAGCAGTGAGGTCAGTATTGCTCTACGGCACCGAAACATGGCCGTTAAGAGCAAAGGATATGCGATCACTTTCGGAGTTTGAACACTGTTGTCTTCGTAGTATTGACAGAATAGTGAGAGAATTTAGTGATAAGTTTAGATGTTAGGCGTAAGGTAATGCGTCTTACGATTCAGTCTTCAGAACAAGCACTAAATCTGATTAGGTTGACGTGGTTGGGAAATGTCTTGCCCTCATCCGCAAAACGTTTATCTCGTTGTACGTTGTTCTTCGAGGCAGGTAATGGTTGGAGGGTGGATCGGGATGGCCAATCGATGACATGGGTAAAAGGTTTGAAAGATTCAACCAGCGGACTGACTCGTGTAGGTGCAGTTAGACTAACGGATTGGGGTCCACAAGATCCCCCCAAAAAATGATTGAAAGCAACAGGTGATGTGGCTCACTGCTCCACTCAGTGGAGTTCTTGCATTTGAAGCCTTTCTCCTTCTGCATAGTTCTTCAGCTTCCTATTATTCAGTCGATCTCTCACTATTTCTCGTTTTTTTCTGTTTGAACGGATGCTGTGAGGTAGCGATCATAACCAGAGCACGTTGGGGTAAGGTTAATGGTTGTCCAAAGTGACCTGAACAGTAATCGGCTCTGGTGGCCATCGTGCTAGGCGACGAAATAAAAGACCACACGTGTTAACCAACTATGGAGAAAGAAGTAATTGCCCAGCGTTTCTTAAGATGATTTTAATTATTTTCCAAGAGATTTGGTAAGAAAGATTCTGCGACCATCTAGCGGGACATACACATATGGTAAAAGATTTCGTAGTCTGGTATGCGACATGACGTTTATATACGTATACCTCCAAATATAGAAAAAAAGGCAATCAACATGGAACAACTCTCAGGTCTATCTGCACACTTCTGATGATACTAGGGCGAGCTCAAATGAGTAACCAGGGCAAATAAAAACGACTCAGTAAGAATGTAACTCTTGATGCACAGTGTGCCCGTGAAGTCTGTGTACCGGTAAAGGTGTCTGGTTTGTCTGGTGGAAAGGAACGCACGAGTAACTCAAAAACAGGGTACGCATAGCTTCGCGATAAAAAGGTGCAAATGGCGAATTTCAAATCAACAAGTTTTCAAATCACTCCTGACTGCGCACAGATTTTCTGAACACACCACATATGAAAATAAACCCACGCAGTGGAAAAACGATAGTTGTAGGACTGCTTACGCCCGGCTAGATGTGGAAGATTACAGAGACTCAACGACAGTGACCACGCGATTTGTTGGTCGAACGAAGACAATGCGTGTGGGTAGTATGTGCACATTTATATATGCCTGTGGGCTTGTGTCTGTAAGACTGTCAGCTGCGTCTACGCTGAGTGCGCACCATAAGAGACATGTTGTTTAAATTTGGCTTAGTGGAGTATAAAAACGCTGTTCCGTCACCTAGTTCAGTGAAGCTATCTTGCCATGTCTCCATCTGCTCGGAGAACGGGCACTGGCCGATAGGTTTTAAAGTTCCTTTTTCTGAAGATTATTCCGTCACACACACACACACACGCATGCATCCCTTTCGCTGAGTGGTTCAGACTAGGGCGACTGAGTCCGTTTTGTTAAGACTGGCTAATAAACAACAATGGGCGTTAGCACATCCGAAAAATTGCCAATATTATTACTGATTCCACAAATAGGCATAAACTGACGGTGATCAGGACAGAATGAGATAAGAAAAACAACCAAAGGAAAGTAAGATTCATGTGTGTGGCAAACAAACATTAGTGGAACAAAGACCAGTAGAAAACGTACCCATCCTCGGGCAACGTGTAGACTGAACAGCCCAAACGGATGTTTGGTGTGGCAGCTGAACCGAGCACCGGTTCTTGTGCATTCACCCATTCGACGGATGGGAACTGATGGGTGGTCGAATCCGAGCTTGTTGACCAGACACTTTGAGAGCCTAGTCGTGCCGTCAACCAAGATTGTGTGGCAATAGTAAATCGATTTCGATTGAAAGTGGTCAGGCGCAGACAACGAACAGCTCGATAATTAGCATACAGATGCAAGCCGGTCAGTAGAAGAAAACCAAACCATATGAGGCTGAAAAATGGACCAGCACAAAAGGGTTGATGGTGCACCACACGAATGAACAGCGGAATGAGTTTAAAATACGAGTTTGCGAACATGAAGAGAAAGCTTAATTCTCTCCAAAAGCCATCAACGTCAGTCGTGCATACCCTTTTCTACGGAACTATTACAAAATTACGTTATCAATCATTAGCCCAATGACAAATCACTCATATGACCAGCTAAGGACAGATGATGAGAGTCACTGGCTTAATGTTTAGAGTCCCCAAGATGGGGCTGCCGATCGTCCAGCTTTGTATCTGACAATTTTTGTGCTCGAGTATAGGTCATCTTCTGGACCTATAGTAGCAATCCTAAATCCGACAAGGTCGCTCACGCGACTGACGGAAACCTGATGAGACTTTTAAATGGGCTTCGAGTGGCTGTGATTTTGTTAACGAACTACCTTAGTGACAGCGAAACCTCAGAAAGCGCGCACATAAACTTCGTAATCTTGAGTAGCCGCCTGCTTAAACTTAGGAACAGGCCGTGTGGATGATCTGCTGAAGTTCTCCCGAATTCCATTGAATTAAAGGGTGATAGTGAAACAATGATACAGATTAATAAAAATCAAAACAATTTTGAATTATCCCTGCTATAATCTTTAATTCATCAGGTAAACGCGGCAGACTGTGGCCTTCGAAAAATGAACGCAAATCGGAAAGATCAACAATGATTAAGCTGGGTGAACAGTGCAAATCAAATTTTATTTTAATGGGCAGAACGTTTACATTTTGAACTCCCAATTGTAGTAGCCCCCCCCCCGATGTGGACTATAGCGCTAAGAAGAGATTATACAAAGTTGGTGGCAAATGCTAAATCGCTGCCACGCCTAGCCCGATGAGTTTTATTTGGTTCTATGACATTCCAAGTTTCAGGGCCATGGTTACCGGTTCCCGTGGTCTCTCGTGTAGTGAAGCCTCAGCGACCGTGGGGCACGCGCTTTTTATTATGTTTATCCTTTCGATAACGTTATTTTTCTTACAGTATACAACATTCATCGAGTTAATTCCCGAGAAACACTGCGTAGAGGCTAAGTTGTGATTAGCAAAGCGTGTGATAACAATGATCAGCGACAAACCTAACAGATCAAAATGACAGAACACTGATTGGCTTGAATAAGCAGGAATAAACCTATTGACCATGAAAAACTTACGTCCAGTTGCCCGTGACTGCATATACGAAGCTAAGGTTGAACAGTAGTGCCAATAAATTTGACAGCGTTTCCTGGAACGAGTAAAAGCTGTGAATGGTTGTTCTAGTTCACGACAATTTTGCCCAAAGACCCCAAACTGCAAAAGCCTAATGAAAATGGGCTACTTAAAATGATACAAGTAGTGCTTCAGGAAACATCGAAGTAGAACAACCACAGTCCAGAGATAAGACGACACCATTTCCACGCAATTCCGAAACAATGTTAAAACTATTCGAAACTGCCATCAGAATACCGTAATAAAACATCGTTCTGAAACGTTATCCATCTTATACAAGTACATCTAGGCCTAAATGGTGTCACGGTTGTTTGTGCGCTACTCAGAGACGTGTGAACAGAATTTCGTAAAAATGGTACGTTTTTATCCCACCCAAAATAATTTAAACGCAAATCCCAATAATTCTGACGTGACCCCAAAATAATGTTGGAGACACTTTAGATGAATCCGATAAAGTATAAAATACTGCGTAATAAATGCCAGATGGTAATTTGTCAAGTCATCCATGACTAATAAGGTAGCCGATTGGTACTTGAGTCGCCCTAGTCGTGAGCTCAAGTGTTTTGTTTTGATGAATAGTCAATTGCGGCTTTCGAATATTGTCTCACTACTTTCCATGAATCAGTACTTGTCGAGTAGAAGAAGCATGTCACTTTCGCAAATCGTTCCGGCGGTTATCGGTTCGCCTGATTAAACTCGGCCAACCTATTCGTGTACTCATCAAGTACCAGGTTCTAATTAGTTTCATTGTGAACACCTTCTGCTGGTGTGCTTCTATCGCCAATCGACGTGATTAGTTGTTTCGATGTATTTCTAGAGTATCACCGCGTAAGTTAACTGACGCTGGTTCTATGTGGCCAACCAAAGCGAACCAAGCAGAATGAATATGCATTTGATTATCGACGGAGTGATTTACTCTTGGAAGGCAATCATCCAGAAAAAGCATAAGAGGGTGTTTGTCTCCCATACTAAAGGCACCAAATCAAGATTAATCAAGAGACGGACTAATTATCATAACTTACTACTTCCCAATGAACGTTTCCGGTATTTTTTAAGTGAATGTTGCGCCTAGTGGTGGGCAAATCGATTGTTTGCGAGAAACTATCCTACGACTGCTTTGAAAACCTTCTGCAGTCAAATTCCACGTTTTACCAAGATGACGAAACGAAACGTTTGGAAGTCGTTCACGTGTGTAACGCAGCCTAATTCTCATGATATGCATCAATAGCCTTGGGTTGCTGAGACAAAATGTCATTTCTTGAACCACTTGGTAGTTAAGGCAATTAGACACGGTATGCGCCTTGGCCCAGTACAAGCCCCAAGCTACCTATACAAAAGAGGTAAGGGGCTGACCTTGTATCATGCACTTTTATAGTGAGCCCGTAGATGTAGCTAACAAGCCTAGGTGTGCAGCGACCTTCATGTTGTGCTGAAGAGATTATCATCCAAGTGGAGAAAGACAAGCTATCCCGAATTTTCGATGGTATATATGCTGCTGCGATAAGCGTCGTCCATTGGAATACAGGGACTTTCAATGCGCTGTGATCTGTTCAACTGAAACGACTCGGTCGCTGGTGGTCGAGACCCCTCGATTGCTTATTATGTTTAGTCACTAATTTCACATCATGTAATATATATATATATAATATCGCTTACATCCGGTGAAAACATCACACAAGAATCAATAGCCATTTGCAATGGAAGTACTCACTACCATCGGCCTCGACAGGTTGGATGTGAGCTCACTTGCTGTTTGAATTGCCGCGCATTACTTTTGCTTGCTTGGTGATAACCGGAATGCAACTGGTGTACTATTACAAAGTCAAACAAAGACTAGTTTATAAGGTCTATTGCACCAATCAGATCGTTCGGTTAAAATGTGGAAAACGAGTTTTTTATGATCGGATCAGGAGACGACCATGATGCAGTACAACAAAATCATATCCATCACAACCTTCCATCCTCGACAGATTTTCTATTTTACTGTAGACTGATAAATTCGGTCAGTACGAGATGGGTAACGCTTCTCTCCGGTCGGTGGTTGCATTTCGCCCTCTGTCTCCGGTTTATGCGAGTCCATTTCGGGCCTTTGTCTTGCGATTTTGTGGCCACCTTCCTTTTCCCTGCCCCCCTTCACTGTAATCTCTGTCCGAACTTTATCAATTCTTAACAGACGATCTCCAGTACGCACCAGATACAGTTTCTCCGTCGTGTATGATAACACTTCTCCTTCCGTCGATTCTAGTAGTTTAATCCAGATCGTATTACATGATCTAAGTAGTTGTAGTGATTCACTGCCCCGAACGTAAAATCTTTGCATTCATCAGCTCTGACCTAATCATTAAAGGACATACAACATCCGGATCCGTAATCCAACAAATGAGCACCACCATTCTCGTTTGTCTTTCAAACAGACGTTCTGTTGGGGTTATTCCCATCACTTCTAATGGCATTATACGAAATGGAAGGGTGGACTGTCCCGAATTTGCAATTCCTAAGTATTTCCTTCGCCTGTTTGGCAGTGCCCATTGTCTTGCTGTGGGAACGACTGTGATCAGTACCGGTGGCGTGATGTCTCTGAGAATCGATGGAAGTTTGTGCTGCAAAAATGCGGGTCATCATGAGAAGTCATGTGAATCGGGAACCCATGTCGAAAAGAGTTAGCTTGCAGTCTGCTGATCTTTGGAGTTGTTTCCGTCCTCTGTAGATGGATTTCGAACTAGCTGTAGCCATCTACGATCGTAAAGAATTGTTTCCCAGTTGGACTAATTATCACACAAAGCTGAAGCACAACGCTGAAGCACAAGACATCACACAAGAGCATAATAACAGACAGGATTGGACGTTGTAGCTCAGAAACAACAAGAGAGGATCCGTAGCCCTTGGATGTATAGTAATACAGCCTACAGCCTAGCAGGACACGAACACACTCCGATGTTGGAGACAACGATACCGACTTCAGCCATCAAAACCCGTGGTCGCACAACGGAATAGAACGGATCGGATGCCCCCTTGAGTGAACAGCCACACGGAAAACAAAGCGCGGAATAATGATGGCCACTACAATCGGGTAGAGAGAGGGAGAAAAAAAAAAACAAAACAACACAGAACACATCTGCGCGCTTACTGGTGACCCGCCAATGTGAGTGACGAGTCAAGTGAGCTGTATCGTTTATATAGATTTCGTGGAGTGGTCTTGACCGAAACGGGATTCGACCAATCACAGGGCTGGATTTTGTGAATCTTTTTGCGACCATATAAAAATCTTCAATGTGCAATATCTAAAACAAGATCGGTTATACAATATCCCAAAAATCACAGGTCCTTGTAGAAAAATAGTAACAAAACTGAAATCTGTGGCACCAAAATTGCTAGAATGGTGACTAGCTACAACAATAAGTAGCTGTATTATTCGGGGTGAAATTTATCTAACGCCGCAATCTTCCAAGAGCGATCTGTTCCCGTGTTTACTAACTGACACGTTCGTCGATATCTGCATGTGGATGATGATATGCACAAAGCCTTTTCTAATTGCTTGTGGGACTACTAAACACACACCGAAACGCGCTTCATGTTGTGCAGTTAACCCGTCAAGGTGCCCTGGTCGCTTTTCAGTTTCCGTTTCAGAAAAAAACTAAATACTGCTAATGTGCATATGATGAAACAAACAAAAGATCTTTTAGCTGTTTTTATTTACTGCATTGTAGACATTATTGTTACTTTGTTTGATTTTAGACAGGAATGTTAGCCATCTATTGCGGTTAACGATTTACGAATTCAAGTCTCAGCATCTAAGGTGCAACTATTCACCTGACTTGTTTATTTTTACTACAGCTACTGAGCAAGTATCATGCACAGTTTCTCGAATGAATGAACCCCATCAATCCCAGTCGGTACAGCGGTAAATCGTAATTGCTTTTGTTTAGCGTTCGTGATTTTCGGCCACTCACGATTTCAAATTTATAATTTTCGGTTGGGCTAAGAAATGAAATAGCCCCTGACGTCCCCTCCGGTGCAGTCATGAAATTCCAGGGGGGTAGTTTCAGAGTACTGTACGTCCACATTAGCAGGCACCAGTAGTGTGAATCTGTCACGCGCCTCAAATAGGATATGAACTGGAGACGAATGATTAGTAAGGTAAAACAATAGTGGCCAGGTTATTCCAGCGGTTGACTGAACACTACAGGATACAATGCCCTCATCCGTCACTGCGTATTCCGGGTAACAAGGCAATACGCACAAAACGGTATCTTCCTGGTAATGAGTCAACTCCTCTGTAGGGAATAACGACCTTGTCAAAAACCCTACAGGGGATTACTATTCTAAAGTCCCCGATTGTCACCTTAGTTTGGGTACGATGACCACAAAGTACCGATGATTCCTAAAAGGGTTGAAACAGATGCATACAGATCCCAAAGATTTCAGTATTGAGCTGTTCTAGTCTTTGAAATGCACAATACATCTATACTCAAAACTACGGAGTAAGAAAACGAAATTTCCAATAAGAAAATACGATCTAGCAACAAAATAAGTACATTTTAGGGAAAAGAGCATTTAACAAAAAGGGGACAAATCATTATGGAGCAGTACCTGACTTCCGTCTTTAGCAGACAAATCAGCCATATTGTTGTCCAGCGCCTGATGTTGAATCACAGCTGCTCGTGTGGCACCACCAGCTACACTGACGACCGACTGGAAAAGAAAGTGACGACCAAAGTACGATATGAATGGTAATTTCTGAGCCGACTGGAGACTGGATTGATGGGATGCCTGAAGGTGTGTGTATGTATACATATTCAAAGAAAATCTACGCGCGACTCGAGTGCTATCGGGATCCTGGCAAGAGACGACAAAAAATGAGGGAGAAACAGTGAGTAAAGTTCACCAAGTTTACTAGCTTTTCTCTAATTTAGCTCCATGCCACCCGTTATCCGTCGGAATCCGCGGCTCCTTAACGTCCTAAAAACTATCCGGTTGTCTGAAAGGAAGTGAAAGGTTGATATACAAGATTACTCCGAGTCTTTGATCAAACGGTGCAACCTAAAATGGAAGCAGAACAATCTGAGCGTTGTGATTCCTTGGGAACCGGTGACTGACTGTTTAATTCATACCCACATATGTCAGTGAGCATAGCTGTACACGTGGATTAGTTTGCTCGTGGTTCAGATCAGTCAAACCGATGAAGATCCCCGGGCATTCGCCTTTAACTCCACATTCAGAAATCACTTGCGCAACGAGGATGCAGCGCGTGAGACTTCCTCAACAGAGGCTGGTTGAGACGTGTGGTTACTTGTTAGTATTTCGAGAGACTTTCGGGGCGAGTTGCCCCTAATTGACCATGCTCAGCTGTTTAGAACTGGAGGGACCCGGGCTCCCAGTAGGGAGAACCACAGAGAAAATTAGAGGTGCACCATAACTTGATCGGATTAAAGATCAAGAATTATCTCTCAAAATGAATCAGAACATTGGCAATCCCTATGAATTAAAAAGTCACTCTTTTAAATCCCCCACTCAACTCTACCAGTAACATGGCGTTAGAGTTAATACTATTGACATTAAGTTTGATCCAACGAAATTCGTGAAAAACAGAAGTAATCAGGAAGACTGGAAGATGTTTAGATAATTTCAGATATAGTTTGGCTTCTCGATGAATAGAGAACTCTCCAGGCGCAACCCTTATTTATAATAGAACTATTGGGTTAAGTCTGACAAGGTTTGAAAATGAAGTAATTTCTCCTGGGGTACCCAACGAGTAAAGACCGATTGTGTATGAATAGGACCATACAACGCTTTATCCACAAAAAGCCATAGGGAGTGGTCAGTATTAACATTTCGCAAGTTTTGCACCGAATGGATACAAACGTGGCTTAATAAAGACTTTATCATCGCACCGGGAGTATTTACATACCCGACACCTTCCCGGAAGAATAAAGCTTTCTTCGCGCAACATTCATTCGTAGTAGTTACCCAGCAAGACTGATTGGCGTCCAAAGTTAACGAAAACCAAAGGGTGACCTAACTCATGAATCAACGAAGAAAACCGCATACATCAGATCTCTTGTTGTCGAAGCATCGTCAGATCCAAGGAGCTCTCGGTACAAGAATCTGAACAATCAGGCATCTCGCCGTACAGTTCTGTAATCTGGAACTGGCCTTCAAGGAAGACTATATTCTTAATGTGTCACAAACCCAGATTAGCCATAAATCGCACATTCCCAGCCGCAAAACTACACCTCTAGCCAACCAACAGGTGGATCATTTTGAACTAACTTGAATCTGGTCGGATGTCACATTGTCTCAAATATCCGGCATCCAGGTTGCTCAAGCCCCATGGAATTGAAGTGGCACAGAAGCCAACAAGAACCCTACGAAAGATTCTATTTAAGACAAAAAATTAGTGAGAGTTGACAAGAATCGAACTAACGCCATCTATCAAATAGACTGCAAAGACTGCATAAAAAAGAGTACACCGGACAAACCGGAAGGAAACTCGGGACACGGATCCATGAGCATTGATCGGCAACAAAAAAACACGATCCACTCTCATTAATTTCAGTTCACGAAAACCGGGAAGATTACAAGTTCAACGTCGAAAACGTTAGGATCGTCACCCCGGGGTAGAACAAAGCATTCGACGGAATTTCTCGAAGCTCAGCACTCCTTGTAAAGATCACCATCATAATCGTTTGGCGTAAAACAGCCTCAATGATCACTGCCTTTTCCCAAGAGTTACATGTTTCTCTATGAAGAGTGAATATCCCAGGGCAACAGGGAGTGGAAATAGACATATGGGAAAAGATAGCATGCTGCTGCAGCCAACACATGGAACACAGTCTAACTGTACAAACATACAGTTTATTCATTCTGATTCGACAAAAAATGACAACATGATCGCCACTGTTCACGGTTCATTGCCATATCCTTCAATGTATCCACCTAAGCTAGTCGACGGGTCTTTCGGACCCCAAACAGACATACTACGTAGACATCGGTGGTCGAAAATCTCCAACCGACGAACATCGCCCACACGCATACTCCATGTCTCGCAACCGTACAACAGAACTGAACGCACTGCAGCACAGTACACACGACCTTTCAACTTCAGTGAAACATCAGGCCGACGCCACAAGTGCTTCAATCCAGCGTAAGCTGCCCGAGCCTTAGATATATGCATACTTACCTCCAAACCCGAGCTATCATCGTTGGACACGCAGCTAACAAGGTGGGTGAAACGGTCCACAATCGTCAGCTCCTATCCATCCAGTATCAAGTTCGGCGCTGCTGTCGTCCAGTCCTGTAACAGCACTTTGCACTTTGAAGGTGCAAAGCACATGCCGAACCGAGCAACCGATCTCGACAGTCTACCTAGTGCCCGTTGTGCATGGTCCGCAGACTCGAACAGGCACACGAAGTCGTCTGCGTAATTTAGGTCACACGGCGTCCCTCCATTTCCCAGTTCGACTCCTACATCGCAGAGACCTCCTAAAGCATCTTCCATCACCTCGTCCATGACGAAGTTGAACGGGAATGGAGAGATGGGACATCCTTGTCGAACGCCGCTAGTCGTTTCGAATAAACTTGACAATTCACCGTATACCCTAACGCGACCATAGGTATGCGAGTACAATACTCGCAACGGGTTTACGAAATTCGTTGGCATACCCTTCCAGTGGAGAGCACTGAGTAGTGCTGGTCGATCCACGGAGTTGAAAGCACCTTTCAAGTCGAGGAAGACTACAGTCATATGGCGCCGGTGCGTGTGGCACGTTTCGAGTATCTGTATCTGTCGGAGAGTGAATATCTGGTCGATGCAACCTCGACCTGAACGAAATCCGGCTTGCCGTTCGCGGATATTACTCGCTCGAATCGGTTTCAAACGACGCAGAAATTATTATCGAAGCTAACAGCTTAGTAACTATCGGAATTAAACTAATCTCACGATGATTGCTACAGTCCCTCCATGTGCCCCTCTTGAAGATGGGTACAATTAGTGACTCACCCCACGATGATGGAATGAGCTCCTCGTTCTAAATATCACGAAACAATGAAGCAAGTGATTTCAT
>LUCM01004788.1:0-14857 GCA_008360955.1 Fasciolopsis buskii | reverse complement strand
AACTGTGTCGGAAATTCGTACTAGATAGGAATAGGTTATTGTTTGCACAGAATTGGAGAAGTCTTTCTCCGTTATCCGTTCGCTGAACAGGCAAGGCGTATCGCCCACCTGAACAGGATTCCGATGCACTAAGTTTTCAAACTTCTGCATTTAAATCTCCTGTTACCAATGCAGTAATACAGCCTTTCGTCTTTCGAACAAGGGTGACGAGGTCATCGTAAAACTCGTCTTTCTCCATGTCAGTGCTGCAGTCTGTTGGGGCGTATGCCGAGATAACAAACAAAAACTGCGCTTAACATAACTGTCCTTCCTGACGCCGACTAAATAGTCCAGTCTCACAGTACACAAGCGACTATTGACTAGGATCCAGTCTAAAAGGGCCACATCAGCCTTCTCACTTAGGACCACTCCTACATCGCAATGACCCACAGCTTGAGCTGCTTCGTCTCCTAAAGTGTGCAGGAAATGTCTTGAAGACACATTTGGCACAGTCAGTTGAATTACTCTACTCGAATCCTGAATTCGTGTTTCACTCACGCAGCAGACATCAATCGAAAGTCAGTCTACTGTCAGAGATAAACACGTCTGTTTGTCAGCTTACATTAAAGTGCTCACATTGAAGGAACCGAGATTCAGAGGCTGACGAGTCTTGAGAAAATGTGAGCTAACAGACTAAAAACCACCTACTTTGCTATTTGACAACGAACCGTTTCGAGTACCGGGCGTGTTATCAGTGGGGACATTATGGGTAGGCAGGAGGAAACAGATTGGGTCGGAGACAGAAGAGACGGGTTGAATAAAAGAGAGGGAACTCTGAGCAGTAGCATACTTATCACTACCCACCCCGCCCGATGCAATGGGCAGCGCGATTCTGATTATCCTGCGCGACGACCGACGCAATATGGAATTATTTGTAGACTTGTAACTCATGCGGATTGATGGACGAGTACTACTAGGGAATCCAACCATTAAGCAGAAGAACCACTAGGATTGTCAACTGAAGCCTTTGGGTTTACAGGAACCTGACAGCAAGGCAGCGGGGTATAGCTGAATCGAAGCCCATCTACTTCGATCAATTATTCATCCACTGGTTTTTCCGACTGAGCTGCTAACTCAGATCAACCTCCGTCTTGGAGAGCCAGGAAACTACTTCGTCAAGCTTCCTCTACCTTTTGATCTTCCAGGCATGACTGAATCTTCCCCTTGAGATAGGCCATTCTGTATGGCTCGGAAAGATCGATAAACAGACACGTCAATCTGGATCGCGTATACCTATCGATCCGATCGAAAGACCAACCAATAAAAGCCAATCTAAACGGACGCTGATTCAGCCTACAACATGTTAACAATAGACGAAGGTGAACAAAACAACTGGGCAGTATCTCTACCCTACCACCTCACCAAGAGCAGCCAATGAACACTGACTAGAAGACTAGGTGACCTATTTAGGTGGACGACGGCGACCGGACTTCTGCCGCAATACCATAGCACTGATGAAGTCACCTCAATTGGTGATGAAACGTTTGCAATCCCGTTGAACCCGAGCTACGAGAAAGAACATCATTCTCTAACCTGGTATAATTCACGTAAATATTTATACAAATGTATACATATATATACATATATGTATATATAGCTGATGTGTAGATCTAGCCGCTGTTTCGAACGTGAATAGTATGGGGTCACACTCACCCAATAAGCTCACGCGGACAAGTGGCACGATGTCGGCGACGTGGCTAGTTCTTACCCAGCGAGTATTCTACTCATGAATTACAGCAAGAAACAGTTGGCGACAATCTGATGCGGCAAATGTGCCCCGATATTGCCTTCGTTTCAGATACACTACGTTAACGAAAGCGAACGAACAGAATTTCCCAGCCACCTGCTTTGTTTGAATCTCAGAGGAGTGCCAGCTTTGCAGTTAAAAGTGTTAAAAAAATTTTGAACGGGATTACCGGTCACTAGCTTTCAATCGCTTGGAAATCCCGTGTTTCGCTCTGCTGCCTTGCGGATCACGTATTTTTATCAAAGACTGAACAACTTTCCATTTTGATTTAGATAGACAGGGTAATACAGCGGAGGCCACGGACTCAATGAACAATCCATAGGTAGCTAAATGGGAAATTCGGTTTCGCTTGCACCGTTCCAACAACTTGTACTGTTTATTATCCTGGTTACGTCTCGTGTTGCTTCACCTCACAGATGTATACATATACACACGTACATGCAGAGATATAAATACACATAACGACCAGACTAGTATGTTCAGCAACAGGACAATCTATGAGATTAGCATTAAATGATACCAACTCCCGGACTAGTGAACTAAGTGAGAAAGTGAAGGAAAACGCCTGAGGATAGCTTACCCTTAGAACGTCTGCCACACAGACCATCGGGACGAACAAGTTCGGTACGAATGGAGAACACAATTCGAGAAACAGAGCACCGTCATTTAGAATATCCGCTAAAAGTCTAACGGGTGGAACGGTGGACAATTTTTGGATTTGTGATAGATAAAAAACAACTCACCTCCAACGTTTGCAATTGCAATCCAATTGACTTCTGGGTATGCAAAAAAATGACGGAATGAAACTCATCCACCTACCCGTGAATTCCGACGAACAAAATTTTCCCAATCATACCTGATCCGTCTGATAGGAGAGGGAACACGAGCAAGAGTGAGAACAACAGTGGAGTGAGTACACAGGAAAAATTAAGAAATAGTAGGTTACTTGTTGCAAGTAGTAGCAGCGATTCACGACTAATTGCATAACAGTAGAACGCCTGAACACTGGAATAGTTGAAAACAAGAAGAGGATAAGGAAAAACATCAGACTGAAATCTTTGCCAGTCCGAACCATATGCAAAACATTAAAATAATGATACCATGTGTTCAAAATCAGAAATGGTCACGTTGTTTCCGGCTCTGGCATCGTTCCCGAATAGCCCGTACCGAAGCGAATATGCTGCCCTGCTTATGCAAAACGGAAGAGTTATAGTTAGTCCGTCCACTAAAAAGGCCTCCAGATTGGACGCGATCAAACAATAGAAGCCTAGCCAATTACGCAATTGGTAATGCTTGAGGCAGATCGATCGTCCTTCTACCGGTATTTTATCGAAGCAAGATTGCGGTGAAGTCACTGACTACCTACCGTGCAAGATCTGGAAAAAATTCTTCTCTATAACCTCAATCCCGATAAGCATTGTGGCCACCTAAAATCGCATTGTGTGACGAGAACGCTAAGAACAGAATTCACGGAATCACGTTGGATTTGGGAGAAGGAAAGCAGAATTTCCTATTTTCTACATAAATAATTTTTAGTATTTTGAGATGCCTCGAGATGCCACGGTTTTGTACCGATTGGAAAAACCACTTACGTATCATTACTGCCCAAAACCAGGACAGCTGCTGTGGTACTCGAATACCGACTGTGCAAAATTGGATGCTCTTACGTAATTCTCGTTCGAGAACCGCGTCCACAGTGGCTCATCATTTGCTGGGCACGCGGAAAGACGTCGTCGGATTTTGGATTCGCAACAAGTGGATTTTTCCCCTGTATAATTTTCGATATCTCAAAACACGACTGGGAGACGCTGTCAATGAGAGAAGAAAACATCTTGGTTTCTGTCCTACTAGTAAACAACGTCTTTCACTGTGACTTCGAAGGATTAAACCCCAATGTGTTATTACGTTGTTCTAAAGTATGAAACAGAATGCTCCGGTTTTCAAACTTTATAAATGGCAACATCGATGGAAAAATCGAAAATTTATTCTTGTTCTAATTTGCACTTTTCGACAAGCGACAACGATTCAGTTAGAAGAAAGTTGAAACAAACGAGAACTTCCGGGCGAGGAAGTTGATCTTTCTTGGAAATTTCCAACCCGGAACCCCAGGCGTTAGGCATGCCTTGACGACTGTTTGATGACGTGAGCACAATAGGTCCAAGAGACGCTATATTTAGATCCCCGCCTTAAAATTCTACAGTAGCCTGTATCTGAAAGGATAGATAATTCACTTCGTGCATGAACACATCCAGGGGTAAACAATACAGACGTAAGATTTAATTCATTGATATTAATCAGCGATCACGGATACACTGGTTGTCGTCCCAACAACAAGGAAAACCTTCTGAAGTTCACCGCACAAGGTTGGAAAGGGCAATGATAAAACAAACACGGGTTGCAGCCAGTCTGTCGCTTAATAACGGTGACACCTGTCAGAAATCCTGATATTTTATAAATCCAAATGTATTCTACCGGGAAGATTTGTCTATTTGAATCGCCTGGTGCCAAAAAGGGGCATCTAGCTCAGTTTCCGTTTGTCGAACCATTTAAATTTGCACGAACATGCTCTGATTTTGCTTCCCTTCTCACAGAGACGAATAAAGGGG
Source organism: Fasciolopsis buskii (assembly GCA_008360955.1). Classification (NCBI taxonomy): domain Eukaryota; kingdom Metazoa; phylum Platyhelminthes; class Trematoda; order Plagiorchiida; family Fasciolidae; genus Fasciolopsis; species Fasciolopsis buskii. Next base: position 10,465 of record LUCM01004788.1, on the reverse strand, counting down.
AGGGAAACTAAAATAGTTTATAAGACAAGGACTAGGAAGAAATGGAATTATTTCGTAGTCAAGAACACTACTGACTACGACAATCAGTCATGTCGCTTCAAGTCTGCGATTACCGCGTTGCCCCCCCTCCTCCCCCAAACCTGGTAATCTAATCTGATCTACTTTGAACAACCCGCTGGCCAGGGTTTTCGCATGAATTGGCACCGATATTCGAAAGCTAACAGTTTTTGCACACCTATCCTCGAAGACCGTGCTTCTGAGCAGGACCCATCTTATCCACAAAATAAACTGGACTTCTGATCAGGAAGCGGATGTCACGCAGAAGCCACAGATGTTTCAAATCTGTGAACGCCAATCCAGTCTTCTATATGTGTAAAGACGCTTCAACCGATATACAACTTGGTGAGATCTAAATGACCAAATAACAAAAAATTATCTACCTCGTCCAACTCTCCTCCTCTAAAAACAGGATTCGGCTTGGGGTCAATACACTCCCACAAAAGCATTTTACAATTAGGAATTGCGAAGCGTAACCCAAACAGTCCTAACACAATCATTCAGATGACCGAGAAATACTTACAACTTAATTGGATCTTCATTCGGAAGCACGTTTTCCGCATATTCCAGGTCAGCCAACTTAATTTCTGAGTAAGTATAAACGCTACCATACTCACACGAAGACAAGGGTATATAAATAATCCCAATGATTAAGTTATAAAGAAAAGATGGAAGCAGCCAATTCTGACGAACACCACTTCTCATGATGAATTCGGATGAAAGACTTAGAGCGTCAAATCTGAAGTAGAAGGAAATGTTGCACCATGTAATGCGTTGTGTGGAAATATGTATTTATTAAAAACAGCGTTTCCGGTGGAAGTAATAATGAGCTAACGTCCACCTAATCAAGGGCAACCTTTCTCAAGACGGTTTTCAATCTAATAACGCAAGAAAAACATACAGTCAACTAGGCTATCAAAATTCCACTTTCCGTGTTTGTGTCGGCGTGTGCATTTGTCTGTTTCTGCGTCCGTTAGAGTTGAGATCACCTGACGTGCAAATTTGCTTGCACCAGGTTTGTCTCTGGATGTGGGTCATTTGCGAAGAGCACGATGTTTGGACGTTGCTTGGCTATTGAGTTTAGGGTCGCAATCACTAACCCCGCTTCGGTTGTTTTCACACATCGACTTAGAACAAAGAAATGAATTTTTATGATACACCCCTCAGTGAAAGGCAGCGCCACAGAACTGCACGGCCAACTGAGTTGAGTTGTATGCTACTTTCATAGAGAAACCGTAAGTATAGAGAGGACGTGTGTGTGTGTGTGCGTGCGTGTGTGTATGTATTCTAAAGCTCGTCATATACAGGAGACGTGATCGACTCAAGCTCGATTGGGTTAAAAATCGAGCATTTTCTCCAGCGTACGTATTTCGTAAACGATGGATAATTGATGGATAATAATGGTCGCGAGGAGTATGGGTGCATTACTTTCCAAACTACTTCCTCTATGATTTACAAGGAAGGATTTATCACCTTCCTTATGAATCGGCACAATCAAGTATTTACATCAGCTCTTAGGTATTCTATCGTATTCTCAAGTCAACTCTGATGCGAAACTTCGTCACTATCCTTAATCTAGCGGCCTTATGCTATTTGAGAAAACATGTCTCTCTGGTGAACTTCATTTCTGATGGAGGATTGGTATCTACCTGAAGTGGCTCGTCTCTGGACGCGAGTAGATTCACTGTTGCGGTGGATAAATTGAACTGCACCCTAAAATGTTTTTCCCAAGCTCTAAACGAAGCTTGTGAGTGGATCGATGAGGCCTCGGGTTCCTTAACTGCCTCACTGACACTCGGTTTTAGCGGATCAGTATTTTTAATCAGCGGATAGAGAACGCGGCTATTCTCAAGGCTCACAGACTCCTCCGTTTCCCTTTGTTCGTCAATTTACCACAACCCACGGTCACTCCTTAGGATCTTGTTCAGTTGACATCGCAAGGATTTACGCACCACGGTTGTGCGTGGCGTCCGGAGAGACGGATCTGTGAGCATCTACTAGAGGAAGTGACGTCGAAAGCCCACACAGTCTGGAATCTTGCGTAGGAATCGCAGCTGTGAGCTCAGTTTGACTTTGTGGAGTCACGAGTTGTTCCGTTACCCGACAATCCCGTCTTACTTTCTTTCCAAAAAATCAGTCCTATAGTGTATTTCGTTAAGATAATAAAAATACCACCTTAATCGAATTAAAGTATGGGTTGTTCTGAGATAAGTGCACGGAAATTTATTAACAGATAATGGTTGTACTAAGTTAAAATGGAATATGACCGAAAATTCTCGTGGATAAACTGAACGAAACTCTTATCGTGTCACACGGGTATCACGCTTCAAAAAAATTTTTTTTTGGGACCCTCGGTTCTAAACTGAAAAAACTCGATTAATCAGTGTCGTCAAATTTGTATTGCTCAAATAACCATTAATGAAGTTAGAATTCATCGCCCGGTCAGATGAGCGCCGCACCTCGGATGCCGAACTAAATCAGAAAGCCTATTATTTGGGAAGAATTCGCACTCAGTACTTAGAAATTGATAGGAATGGGTAAAAGAAAACAGTCCCGTTGAAATTAACCAGTGTACAAACGTAATAGGTCAATCCTTAAAACCACCAAGGCAAAAGAAACTGGGGAATATCGACAGAGTGAAAAAAACATCAGGGCACAAGCATCACATTTATTCCACGAGGGTTTGCTTCATTCGCACTTAGCAGTGACAATAAACAAACAATCGAGACTGAAATATGGTCCCTTGAAGCCGCATTACCAAATCCCGCAGGATTCCCACAGAAGTTTTATACCTATGCAACAAATTTTGTTAAGAGCACCAAAAACAAACCCTTACGATGTATTCGGGACCATTTTGCCGTACTCGTTCTCTAATTCAACCTTGTCTCTGTTTTCACTGACCAGTTTACTAGCCCTAAAACAACTACGTTGATTGCAATAGGCACGTGTACAGATACAGAAAAGTTGTCTAGGAAACCTTGTGCAAGCCCATGTCTCCGACTTATTTATTGAGACTTCGACCTGAATTCTGTTCATACTTTGCCATCTGGTCAAAATGGCGTAGGATGTCAACCAAACCGGTCTGAGGACCAATTTACCATAATCACAAGAACACAACGCTTAGGTCTGGAGTTTGAAGAAGGATCAGTCATCACACCGTATAAAGAGCAACAGATAACCGTCCGTAAAATCTAACTTTTGGGGGGCCGCTGGACACCATTTACACAGCAGCAAACTATACACGAAACCCGGATATTATAATGCCTAGATCTTAATGGGAACCGTCACAGGCGAACAATGCCACAAGTATACATTAGCAACACCAGGACAGTATCTCATGCGAGTTAGCAGATTTCATAGCCACATATCTCTCCATAGGTAATCTAAGAATTTTACAGTCTATTCAATGAGGACAACAGAGGGATGAAGGAGAACCGGCACGATCCTGGAGGTAGTATTTTTATATCTACGTTATGTGCAACGAGCGGATGCCCAGAACACAAAGTTTATGTAACATAATAAAAATATGAACTAAACGGTTCTAGACAGTTCATCGATTTCATCTGAAAACCCAATATCAGTGGCATGACACAGCACACAAATCATAAGGTTCGCTAAACGCTGATATTAAACAAGAAACTCAACCGATTTCACTACAGGCAGTGATCTTTAGGATTACAAGAGTGGCTGAAATCAGTAGCAAGAGGGTCAGCGATCGCATATCACCTTTGATAAAGATGCAGTGTTGAAGACCATCTCGGTTGAGTGGTTTATGGATTTCCAGTGTGGCTGGCAACCTTTAGATAACGAGGGACGATGAAATCAACATTTGGATAAATCGCTGAATACCACGTTGCCATCGTGCACACTATTGAAATCCATTTATTAGGTTGACCCAAGGAAGGCCAGTTTAGGCTGGATTATAGGTCCGAAAAGCAGGTCGAGTGATCTGGTGCGACATTATGGTTGCTACGTTTAAAGTGGTCGTTCTGACGTAATCGGGACATCGACAGCAGTGATGTGTCACGGTTTTACAGTTTCGGTCGAGAAATCCAGCAGCAATCGGCTCGCTGGATACCTGTTAGCGAAGTGTCGAATCCGAAGGTCTGAGAAAGAGACTAGTGTGACCAAGAAGACAACGATTGTTCCTGTGGCCAATAATAGTCACGTCTCCATTGCATAGCTCGGACTATATTATACAGACAGCGAAAATTGTCTTGATCAAGTGCTGGAACTCGCATTTAGTTATCGTTTGAGAACTTCAGAAGCAGAAACCGTGCCAAGACATAAAAGGGAGTCAATGGATGCCAGTGAACTTGATAGAATCAACCCTCTATCTTTAAGATGTGCAGGAGGGATTCCATTTGGTACGTATGATGTGTCGATTGAGAAGCTAGAGTACTCTTCGAATTTCCGCTTCCTTTGCTGGGCTGTCTGAGACTGGACACAAAAGTGTGTAGAAGTGCTGGAGGAAGTGGAAAAAGTGGGTGGCTAGTCAAACTGGGAGTGGAAGTATTCCGTCCAGCGGTCCAGTCTATGTGACAAGCTCGTTAATGCTGTTCCACATGCTTCGCGAGTCATTACACAGACACCTGATTTTCGTGATCCACTGGAGCAAATGACCTGAAAGTGACTTCTTTTGTTGCCAGAAGCAGAAGCTGCTTTCACCTAAATAGCACATTCGGACCATCAGGTCTCATGATCCGCACGAGGACTCCTTTTTGGACACGAACGGAGCTCAGAGTGCTACGCCGTGCCTTGCATTAGCTGGACTTTGTCAACGATTTACATGTAGCGAAAAATTTCCGAGAAATTCAACACTTGCACTATCGGTGGGCCGTACCACAACTGCTGACCAAACGGAAAAGGTCGTGGCCTTCGGAGGGAAGGTCTTTCACAACGAGACTACACTTTGACGTGGTGTGACGGCCTGCGTGCCTCCATGATCGAACGAGATATACAAGATGGCTTATCTCAAGCCGAAGATCCAATCACGAGTGGAAGGTCAATGGGGAGAGGCTGACGAAGTAGTTTCCTGGTCTCCTAGTCAAGGGGTTGATCTGAGTTAGCAGCTCAATTCGAAAAAACGAAGTGCAAGAATAATGGTCGAAGTAGACGGGCTTTCCACTTCAGCATTCACGCGTGTCTTGCAAGTCAGATTCTTGTAGAACCAAAAGGCTTTGGGTTTGGGAAAAAACCTCAATTCGTTCTTCTGCTTAAAGCGGCTGGACTCCCTTAGCGTACCCGTCCATCAATTCCCATGAATGACAAGCCTACAAATACTTTTTCATACTGCATTGGTCGCCCCGCAAGACAACCAGGACCGCATTGCCCATTTCATCGAGTGGTGGGGAGTTAGGTTGAATAAGGTGCTACCCTGCTCAGGTTCCCTCTCTTATTCAAAACCAGTCTCTTGTCTCATCACCCAGTCTCTTTGTGCCCTCTGCCTACACAGTATTCTCCTTGGAATAACACGCCGATACTCGCAACGCGTTTATTGTGAAGTAGTTAGTAGCGGTTGCCGTTTTCAGAATCTGTCAAGCCTCACATTTTTCTCAAGACTCGGAGCCTTTGAATCAGTCAAGTTATCCTTCAATGTGAGCACTTTTGTATACAATCTGGCCAAAAAGGGCGCGGATTTGCCACTTCTCCATCGATGTCATTGCTGCTGTGAAGACGTGAGTGAAACAACGGGGCGGGGGGAATTTCAGGATTTCGAGTTAGCAGTAATTCCTCATACTAGACTGTGCAAATGTTCTTCCCAAGACATTTGCGCGTGACACTAGGCAGACGAAGCAGCCAAGCGGGCATTGCGGTGTAGGAGTGGTTCCTAAAAAGTGAGAAGGCTGATGTTGGCCCTTTTCGGAACTGGATCCTAGTCAATAAGTCGCTTGTGTTACTGTAGAGGACTACTATTTTAGTCGGCTCAGGCAAGGACAGTTATGTTAAGCGCAGTTTTTGTTTGTTACTCTCGGCATACGCCCCTGAAACAGACCTGGCAGCACTGACATGAGAAAGACTGAGTTTTACGATGATCTCTCGTCACCCTTGTGGTCGAAAGACGAAAGGCTGTATTACTGCAAGTTGGTAACAGGAGATTTAATGCAGGAAAGTTTTTGAAACGAGACTTAGTGTGCGGATCGGATATACCTGTTCAGGTGGCGATTAGCTCTTGCCTTGCCTTCAGGGCGAACGGAGTAACGAGAACAGGCCTTCTCCCAATTCTGGTGCAAACAATAACCTAATTCCTATCTTTAGTACCGAATTCCCGAACCAACAGTTCGCGTCGCACGGGCGACATGGCGCTTCTGACCGGACTACGTTTACTCTGGAGTCAGATGACCAATATTATGCACGGTAGAGCTATCGTTGGAATGGCGGTTTTCCATCCAGAACTGTAGGGTGACTGGACCACGTACGTCGAATCGGACATGCGTTATTTTTAATGCAAGGTTTTTTGCATGCAGGTTCAACGCGCCATCGACGGAATGCCACAAACCCGATTTGGCTGATCGAAACGTCTGTCTGATATCGGCTGTTCGCAACAGCTTACGAACAGAAACTGTTCGAGGAACTACAGAACTCGACAGCGCAAACAATGTGACGAGGCATGGATTACAAGTTAAGCAGCCACGCATCTGGCGCAAGCGCAGATTTCGCCTGTGGTCCTAGATCTAGCGTTCATCAAAGACACTGGATCTCACAAGGATCACTGGGTCTAATGGAGCCAAAACGCGAGCTGCCTAACTGCAAAGAGGTGAATAAGGTGCGTCCACACTTGCAGCGTCAGTTGACGATAGGCCTTAAGAATGACCGTGACAAGTGGTGGGTTAAGGTAGCCAAAGAGATGGAAGTAGCGGCTGCTTTGGGTAACAGCCAAAGATTGTTTAAGCTTATATTATACGCACAGGCGTGAAGGTGGCGACGAACTTCGGCTTAGTGAAGGCGTGTTGCTGGATAGGATGCGAGAGACTCCCATCCATGGTAAGACGAGCAAAGGGTTGGACCGTGGGTTAGAGCACTTAATAGGATCAGTTTTACGCTTGGACACACCCTAACGTTATTTTAGTCGAGGTTCTTGCAACTTCGTTGAATCCTGGGAGGATGTCATTTGATCCCCCAACGGAAGAGAAAAACCAGCCGGTCCGGACGAACTTCTCCCAGTTCTTTTCAAAATATAGATGGAGAACTTTTGAACGAAGATCCAACTTACCTCTTGCGTCATGATATTTAGAACGAGGAGCTCATTCCATCATCGTGGGGTGAGTCACTAATTGTACCCATCTTCAAGAGGGGCACATGGACGGGAGCTGTAGGCAATTCATCGTGAGAGTGGTTTATATTTCCATAGTCTAGCTGTTTAGCTCGTAATAATTCTGCTGTCGTTTGAAACCGATTCGAGCGAGTAATATCCGCGAACGGCAAGCCGGATTTCGTTCAGGTCGAGGTTGCATCGACCAGATATTCACTCTCCGACAGAATACCAGATACTCGAAACGTGCCCAGCACGCCACCGGCGCCTATGACCTGAATAGTCTTTTCCTCCGACTTGTTAAAGGTGGCTTTTCAACTCCGGTAGGATCGACCAGACGTACCACAGTTGCTCGTCCAGCCGGTGAAGGAGGTAGTTGCCAACGAGAGTTTGAGAACCTGTTGCGAGCATTGTAGTCGCAATACCTTATGGTCGCGTTTAGGGTTATTACGGTGGAATATTGTCAAGTTTATTGCGAAACGGTACTAGCGGCGTTCGAGACAAGGGTCCTCTCTCCAATTCCCGTTTTCAACTATCGTCATGGGACGCAGGTGATGGAACGATGCTTTAGGAAAGGTCTCTTGCCGATGTGTAGAGTCTAACTGAGGAGAATGGGAGCACCGCCGTGTGACCTAAATTACGCGACGACTTTCGTTGTGCCTGTTCGAGTCTGCGGACCAATGCACAAACAGGGCACTAGGAGACTGTCGAGATCGGCTTGCTCTCGTGTTCTGTCATGTGACTTTGCCACCTCAAAGTGCCAGAAAGTTGCTGTTACAGGATCTGGCGACCCAGCAGGCACGAACTTAGTACTAGGATGCGATGAGAGCTGACATTAGTGACCGATTTCCCCCTTGTTGAGCTTGCGTGTCCAACGATGATAGCTCGGGTTTGGATGGTGAAAGATGATATCTGACAGCTTCGGGCAGCTTTACGGCTGGATTGAAGCACTTGTGGCCGTTACGGCTCTGATGTTTCACTGAAGTTGAAAGGTCTTGTGTGTTACTGTTGTCTGCAGTAGCGTTTCAGTCTTTGTCAACGGTTGCGAGACCCATTGACGTATGATAGCGTTGGGCGATATGTTGCGTTCGGTTGGAAGATTTTCAGACCACCGGATTGTCTACGTTAGTATGGGTACAATTGGATGAGATGACCGGATGGACTAATGTGGGAGGTCAGGAATCTTGTATTGGGTGGCACCTTACTGAGAATACTGTTTCAGCGAATAACTCAGTAGACTACACTGGTTGAGTCGTGTTTGCGTATGGCGAACACTCGTCTTACCTTTACCGTGCCACGTAATGGAGGAAGCACCTGGAGGTCAACAGATGACGTTTGGCAACTGGGAATGAGCAAATGTACACGGGAACTCGGATAAAGTAGGTGTCTCACGTTTTCTGGGTTGGGGTCCGAAAGAACCGCAACTAAGCTAGGTGGAAGACAGTGAAGTATTCCACATGGCAATGAAGCTTGTGAAAACAGTGGCGATTCATGTTTGGTAATTTTCTGCTCGAACTCAGAATGATTGAACTGTAGATGTTTGTACAGTTAGATCTGTAGTTTCGTGTGTTGGTGGCAGCACGTCTTATCTTTTCGGCACTGCAATGGTAGGCCTTCACCTCCTTTTTCCCTTGGATTATTCATTTTTTATTAGACAATATAACTCTTGGAAAAGGCAGCCGTCAGCTTGAGGCGGTTTTCGCTTTGGCTGTTTTTTTAAAAACTGAGCGATGATGATGATGATTATGATTTATAGTTCTTCGGCTTACTATTATGCAATCGATCTCTCATTATTTTCCGTTCTTTTTGTTTGAACGGACGATGCTGTGAGGTGGCGAACACAGCCAGAGCATGTTGGTCAAGAATAATGGTTGCTCAAACAAATGAACTGGTATTTTCGTCTTTTTAGAAGACTTATTATACTGCAACCGACTGTGTCAAAATGGAAGCCATCTTAAAAAACATTAATTATTTATGTGCAAAATAAACGATGAAGTTTCACTTACTCTTTAGCATCCATGACAGGCTGGCGCTCAAGACTGTGGCTTGTGCATTTCCCACTCCAACACCAATCAATACTGCTTGCGCGGCCAATGCTCCGGTGACACTGCTTGCCAGAGCCTGGCACGTTTAATGTAAAGTAGGAATAAGTTGATTTTCGTTCAGAAGTTATCAAGACTGAAACATTCGTAGTATGACCATGAACGGATTTAATTGTTCTCAGTAAAACACGTAGTGAATGAGAGGTACCTGGATTGTGTCCCAGATCTGATACTCCATATAGTCGGAGCTCACTGAATGTGGGTAGCCCTTAGGAAGAAAAACTTTCTGAAAGCGATATTCAACTATGAGAACGGAATCACCTTGAAAAGGGACAGAAATGAATCCCAAGACCAGGAACGTTCGGGGTAGCTGAAATCCACAAAGATTGGACTAGGCCGATCCTCACCATAGCATTCAAATCCAAGCTTGTGGATGGTCATGAGGCTCTTAATACTGAAATTAAATGTTGGGAAATAAAGACTGGTTTTAATTGTGTAATCCACAAAACAACCACAATTTCGTTTCTTACTGGTGAGCACACAGTGAGCAGAAATATCCATGGGTCTCTACTTTCAGTCTAGAGGATCTACCGCGATTTTCACTCCCACTTCCCATAATCACCCAACCGAAGAAGCGAACGAATAAAAGCGAATAAACTTGTCTTCGGACAGGCACAACTATGTAGACACACAGCGTCAACGCTAAACTGCAGATAACACCAAAGTAATGGAGAACGCATGACGGTAACACTGAGCGTCGCATAACGGTGCGAAACAGAAACTAATCGAGGTAATACGAAGCTAGGCTTCCCAATAGCTCGATAGAGAACATCTCGACAAAGCAGCGAAAAATCACGTCAGATGTCAATGAACTCTAGCGTATACATTCAGTTTGTTAGTCAGAAAAGGACAGTGATCCAAGAGCGTGGCAGCCAATCAGTCAGGGAGGAACAATGTTTGAGGCCAAGATTTGATTCAGCACGAAACCGCCGAAATGAATATGCTGGCCGTCCCTGTGTACGGGCAACTCTGAGGAGTCGTTCACCTGACAACTTAAGCAGACATCCAAGTATGCTACCATGTTGTTTTCTTTCTTTCCTCGTGGTTTGAGTCC
>LUCM01004785.1:154602-177094 GCA_008360955.1 Fasciolopsis buskii | reverse complement strand
CACTATCGTTGCGCATTCTGCACGCAAGGCGATAGAATCCCGGCAAGTGAGACTACTTATATCCACAAAGCAGTATTATTATACGGGGACAGAGTGGCAGACTAACTAGGTGGCAGCACGGGATATCGAACCATAGCAATACGTGATTGAGTTGTTCTCAGTGTGGGCAGTCAAAATAAAACGTATATCCTCCGACTTGTGAATCAAAGTTTGATAGGTTTACGGTGAATCCGTTTACTGGAACACGATTCGTCACATTGGCATGATTTAGAAAATGCTAGCTTCCCGGCAACAGTGGTTAAAATCTAAACTTGCATGAAGATATGAACTGACTGCAGTTTTTTTCGACTCTGATCCCTGAGGTACTCCGTTTAGACTTCCTAATTATTGGGACATTTTACGTTTAGGAAACAAAAAGAATGTCAATCAACATATTAAATCCAATCTTTTTACCGAAAGCGTACGAACTTCATTTCTGATTTTTTGAAACGAAATTAGGGAAAGAAGTCGTCAATTCTGGCTTCGACTCGTTAACTCGATAACTCCAAGGCGAAAAGCCAACTCCAGCAAACACCCAAATTCGTTTATAAGACCAAATAATCACTTATATTGATTTTTGCTAAGAAGCGGTCAGTGATCGATTAGTCAGCTGGTTAATTTGGGCCATCGCCATTAACCGATCTTTTCCCCCATTTTATCGATCGACATAACCAATGAGATTTTCCGGTAGTTTTGTTATTTTTTGACCAGGACAATGCACATTGCGATTCACCTTTACGTTTGGACTTGACCTGCTTTCATCAGAACAAGTTCAAACATGAATTACCGAGCCTAATTAGACTAAGTTAGATTTCTCGGCTGTGATTTGCCAAGTTATGCTCCCACTTTATCCGCACTTGACCAATGAGAGTTTTCGACTAGTTTTCTCGTCTTGCAAAGTAAATACAGTTAAAAAAAACTAGCGAACTACAGGGCGAAGGACGTTCTCATCTCCCCAGTCTCAAAACGATGATCTTCGTGTTACTTTCAGTGAAATGTCATCATTCAACTGAAGAAATAGCGCATCATTTAAACCGTTAATTCTCCTTTTTATATGATTTAGTTGCCAGAAAGACTTAGAATTCCATCTTTTCTTTCATTTCCTTTTGGAATCACAGATTTTCCCCAAGCATTTGGAATACGAACGAGAATTGTGGTTGTGAGTTTGTCGTCAGAAGTTTTATAGGTTGCTTGTGGTAATTCAGCATAGTGTGAAAACTGTTGTGGATTAACACTGACAGTTCTCTCCGTCAAAATTGAAAAAAATAAGCCAAAAGCTTATAACTAATTCATTTCAGAAACTACTCCTCGTAGAATATAAACGCCCAACTAACCATTAAGAAACCATGGAAGCAATGCATATCTGTTTCATCTTTGCTAGGAGTTGCCAGCCGGACATATCCACCGAGCCCAAACCAGGACGAGAACTTGGGACAAGCGACCTTGGATCGAAAGTCTCTGCCATCATTTTACCGTGCATGGTTTCACCGGTTTGGTGAACTACACCATGCGATGATATTACACCTATTCATCACTGATCTGCGAGGCCATGGGCCATTGACCCACGACAGTAGGCTCCCACCGATAGGTGACTCCCTTGCAGGTAGTCCCAGCATAACGAAACTTTTGATACCATCTCGAGAGCTTTCCGTCAATCGACTGTGTTGATTATCCTGCGGTTTTAGAGCTCCCGCTGGTCAGCACATGAATAGCGTTGTTGACCCGAACGTCTCACATGCAACATGCATTTCGGTGGATGCACTCCAGTCACTCTCCAAGACGCGGTCAAATATGATCTTGTCTGACTACTCCGCCTTGAATTTTATTCACATTTTTGCCAAGCTCGTATGGATTACGTGATCTCAAAGGCATTCTAACCGTGAACTGCGGTGGCCAGTCGGTCTTCGTCACGGCGTTCCATCCTGAAAGTAGCGGATTTAATCCCACCTCACCTGAAGCCGTCTGATGGCCTCGATTACCTGAAAATGATGTACACCACAGTTTGATTAACAAGTAAATAAAAGAACAAAAGGAAAGGAAAAAAGATTCTTTCTTCGTATTCAGAATATCTCAGACAATGTAGTCATGAAGTTCCACACTCATTGGTTTACTCGTGATGGGGTTTTAGTGATTTGAATACGGTCAGTCGTCAAAACTGACGATTCCGCTGCCTAGCCTCAATGCCTGCACATAGAAACAGTGCATATAAACCTGGAAACCATGACTCCCTCAGAAACCCTCAAAAAGGAGCTTTGGGATGGGCTGCCAAACTTTTAGAAACTGACCATCGAAAAATGTCTTTCTGCTGTTTTCCGTTCTTCAAGTAGCATTCTCAAAAGGTAGCGGTTTGAGAAACGTTTGAATCTTTGCACAAATCAGTCTCGTTGAATAGAAATAGATTCCTAAAAAGCAACATCTAATTCACTACGGATTCTTTTACACCTGGCTGGTCAACACGAAACTAAAATAGTCCCTCATTGACTGGCAGTGCAGGCCTACGAAGATTCACGCCTCCAAACTTCACCGTACGCCCTGAATTCCGGTCGATGAACAAAAAACTATCTTTCGTTTCGGAACAGACAGCAACGCAAATTTCTGTGGCATCACAGCTTAGTGTAATCACTCATTAGACATTCCAACATCGTCATGTGACCGGTGGGAAAATGATGATGCGCATGTATGCCTGCCATTGGCCAGCATAAATCAACTTGCTAATGTTGAACTGGCTGTGGAACTCTGCTACAACTTCGCAAGAAATAACTGGGCCCCCGGCACTATTTGTGGGAATGGTTCGTAGGGTGATCGTGAATGCCTTAATGGTCTTGGGGACTGAAAACATCAGCACTCCTGAAATGAGCATTTGGCTACTGGGATCCAAATGTCAATAGTTGAAGAAGCTATCAGATCAGGAAGAGTTGACTTCTTGATCCGGATTCATCCCGGAGCCATAATTGGGGACATTTATAGTGTACCTCTATTTGAGGTAACCGGAAGGGAAAAGATGATCACAATGGGGACTGTAGTCGGAATTTTAGTGCTCAACAGTTTTGCGAATAACCACCTACGGAATGGTAGCATTTGCAGTGAGCTGTACTCTTCCAATGGAACATTGCTGAAACGTGTGGAGCAGGAAACTTTTCGCGGGTACGTGTTAACAAATCATGACTTTTATTTAAAATTCGGACCACAGTAGACGTGCAGAAATTATATAACATAATGAATGATTATTGATGGCATGTCAGTTGTGAGTGATCAAAGCCAATGGAAACAGTAGTTCTACTTCGATCTGTTAACGCACGGGAAGATATTGTGAGCCTCAAGTACAAAAAACTAAACAACACTTTTGGTCCAAGTCCCAGGTTTCCGGGAACTGACACGATCTGAACTCGTACCGCAAGAAGAGTAAAAGACCTCACCAGTGTAAGTAACTGGACCTTATGACAGTTATCGTACAGTTTCGGATATAATATGAAATTAGCCCTACTAGGAGTACTGTATGGAACGACCCAAATTCACCACTGCCCCACTTTGGCCAGGCGGTCCGAGCCCAATGTCGTTAGATTTTGTGATAGGGCTTCAGAAAAAAATCACAAACCCAGTTATCACGGAACGTTTCCTTCTGTGCAGGCCATGAAAAATGATATGCCACTTGATCGGTGATAAAGCCACTTCGAGAATCTAGATGAGGGAAGTATGATAGGGAAAATGAATTGTCGGATCTAACATTTTTCATCCCTCAATGTTGAAGACGAGCAGAAGAATTCCACATATGCTCTGTGTATTGCCAACAGTCAGTCTTCAGTCTTTCCCTTCTATTCATTGTTCTCTGCTTCAGTGATGCAGATGTCGATGAGTTACAGTCGAATAACAGAGAACCATCTATCGGTGGTCACAAACAGACTGTGGGACACACAATCCATTCTACTTGGGTGTCGGTACTCCTGATTCCAGTTGTCCCATGTACTTCCGCCGAATGCATATTGCTTTGGGGAGGGGGTTGTCTTTTTTCCGGATTGTGCGAGTCTGGTCGATGTGTCGGTGACTAGCGGGCCGGGAATCCTTTGTTACGCACTCACATCAGGCTTACCCAGTATCAATTTCAGATCGGTTGGAGTCCTGTCCAGGCTCCATGTGCTAGCCTCTGGCTATTTGGAATGAGGTGAATATGTAATTCAAAAATCCATACACGTTTGTTGATGGGTTCGAGCTGCCCGTGCGAGTACGCAGACACGCTGATGTAATTCCCGTGTGATTGTCCGGAGTAGGGCCCAGCTTCCGTACGATGGCTTTACTTCTAAGCCAGCCTTTGTCAAGTGTGAGGCTTAAGTTCAAATAAACAGAGGCTTATGGAGTGGAAACATATCTGGTCAACAGTGAACAGATTACTCCAGTTGGATATCACGGGCCCTTCTATGCCCGTGACAAGAACTTTGCTGATCCGAGACAGAAGTCCGCGTTGAGAATGCGGATCACGATGAGCCAATGATGTTTTGTAGCTGGTTGGGGATTGATCGCTGATTGGTGGTATTTTATTTTAATTGAAAAGTTATCTTGTTTATTGCGGCTGACGAGAAGGAGAAACGGCTGGAAGTTCACGTAACAAACACAAATCAGTCCACATTCTGCGATGATGTGAACACGAACAATGAAACAACCTGCAGCAAATGAACGAAAACAGTAGAAAAACTTCTCCTTTCAAATATTCAAAATTCACACAAGTCGCTAAACTATTCGCGGAATTATTTCAAAAGTCCATTCTATCCTTTAGTAACATTAATTAAAGTGGCAAATTTACTCACTTGAACCTATTGAATTAATCGGAAATTTCAAACAGTAACACCCAGGTCAAGAACAATGAGAAAGTCTGTGACATTCGATGACACGTAATGACACGTAATGACCTTATCGGCAAAGAGCGCACGTAGTCGAATTTATCACAGCCTAACTGGAGCGGTGGATTGTTTGTCGACAGATTCAGTCGATTGCTGTCAGACAATTCTGCTTCTCCTACGTGCGCTTTTCGATCGATAACTTTTCCTCGATATCTGCATCCGTCATCCTGAAAGCGTACTAGGTCACGTATTTTGCTGGTAACTTGGTTGTACGGTAATCGTGATAATCATAATCATTGGAACTGAATCGATACTATCGATCTGACCAACGATCTACCTGTTTATCACCAAAGCACCTGAATCAATTTACAACTCCAGCTGAAGCTGTGAGCCAACGTGCAAGACTATTTTGAATGATCCGAAGTTTGTATTGTGTGATTTACAGTTTGCAGGTTGTCTCGGTGGTTTCAATTGTCCAAATGATAAAACTAGCTCAGATTTTCCTGGGTTTTGATTGACACTGTCGTTTTGTTATTCTACAGTTTGGATCGATGATGCAGTCCATTCGTAGATCTCTTTGTGGACATCGATTTTTCGCAGAAAAATTTCGGACGATTTTTCCGCGATTTGGTCTTATGCCTGGTTTTGATTTTAACATTTTTCTGTTGAATTTGTTATGCCGGACAGGATAACTGCAGGCTTCCGATTGGCCCGGTAAGCTATGGTGGATTCGCTTCGCGGTTTGCTTTCCGCTCGGCATGTCTACTTTTTCGTGTACTCTGGTTTCCATATTACTTCACTGCCACAATAAATGCTTTTCAGCAAGCCAATCTCTAGGTCGCTATCGTCCGTCCCCCATCTCAAGTGAAAAGAATCAGGATTCACCAGCGAACAGAGCGCCAAGTAAAATCATCACGTAATTATAGGTTGCTTGCTTGCATTATTAGGCCTGCTCGACTGCCATTGTTTCATCGGTTGTCCGGGCCGCGTTTTGATTGGTCTATCTTGTTCGATGCATTTCACACGATTTAGGTCGTGGCGTTTGTGTCAAACCGGGACACCTCATCTTGACTGGTTGACCCAGCTCGCGATATGGCCTCATCATGCATAGTTGCACTCTTGCTTTCTGATCACGCTACTATGTCCGCCGCCCGATGGTAGCCAATGAGATAACGCGGTCTCATTCTGGTCTTGTATTCTGCATTTGCTCGTTGTCTGACAAGATCGGGTTGCACCCACGCCTGTGTACGTATCCCAATTAGTCTGGAACGGTCCAGCGTCGCACAACCATCGATAACCAATGGAACAGCTCTACTGGACTCAAGTGCAAAGCCAAGTACAATACCATTCACTCGCAACTCCAGCCATGCTTGTCACGTCTGTATGGTGGATTTTGTCGATTTACGGTCGGAGAATCTGGCAGAGGACACATCCGAGAGTCACATTCCGCATAACTTCTGTAGTCATGATTGGAAAATACAATTTTCTAAGACTTTCCTTGCAATTTATGAGGTTTCATCAGCAATACTCAAAACACACCGCACAGACATTGATAGACAATACAGCTAGCGATGGGAAGCAGTTTGAGTGAGCACATCCTAAACCAAAACTGGACTGCGAACCCCCTCTGTCACCCGCGTGTTACCGAGTTAAAACAAACAATGCCGTGCACACTCTGTCGCGGGCTACTGTACAAACACATTGACGATGTCACCTGGACTGGTAATGAAACACTTGCGATCTAACTGTCAAGCTCTGAGACCAAGACTTTCTGAAAAAAGAGAGCTAATTTTTCAGACTGTTGAGCAGCAACGGTAGCCTTATTCGGAATAACAGCAACAAGCACTGAGCCTACCCTGACCCGGTATTGCACAATCGCGAGCCACAGAAGATCGCGGCTCCAAGCAGATAACCTAAATTATCCCCTCAAAGCATTTTTACATATCGAGCCAGATCGAGGACGAAATTTTCCTGGTGGTAGAATCACAAATGTTTCGTGATCGGTTTGTTGGTGCTTTCTCACTTGCTTGGCCACGTTTATATACAGGTGGTCTAATCAGCTCTGTTTCCTATCTCATTCTTATGTTGTTAATATGCTCGAAACCACCTTTTCTCTCTGGATGATTTGCCACAATTGTGTCGAAAATCCCGCCTTAATTGTGATCTACAAGCGCTTGCGATTAACATGCCTTCGTATGTGACCGCTCACGTGAATGGAGCTGTTGTGTTTGGGAAATGTACCTTCCAGAATGTACATAATTAATTTGCTTGTGTAATATCAACCATTATAAAACCTGAATTGAGCATTCAAGCAATAGGCATGTAAGATCAAGGGACAATCTGCACCTCCGCGCTGAAGTAAAAGAAAGGAGCAAAAAATCAGTCAGTAGATTGCAAGAAGTCCTTTTAATGTGAACCAAGAATCGATCACGATCAATATCATTTATATTTGAGGCCAAGATGAGGAAGAATCGTCATCAATCATGAGTCAGGAAGGAAAGCCGGTGCGTGTTCACTTATTCATCTCTCACGTAACTCCGTTTAAGTCCACCCAATCAATCCTCGTCCACTGGGCTAGCGTCGAGTATAGTGGTAGCGGTCACAGTTGCCAAGTGGCTCGCTGATCATCTGATCCAAATGGTCTCAATCCGATCATATCTTCGACAGTTGAGCGTGTTACGATTTTTATGGACACACAAATTAGGCTGACTGATTACTTGTATTACCCAAATTTACATTAACAGGTCATATAATGGGAATCCAGTACTCATATGCTAGTCGGTGAATATCAAGTTTGATTTTTCAATCCACTTTTGACAACTTATTCAGCCGGTAAAACTAATCGAACACACTTCTCGACCTTCTTGACCAAATTTGGATTGAAGTGGAAAATCGACTGATTCGATAGTGGATTGTCAGTCCACAACAAACCCGAAGGTTCATTATTTCACGATTCGCTTGGATTCGCGCGAAAATGAACTAGGCCACGACTAGGTTCACGGATCGTGATCCGAGTGTTGATATCCACAAATCATAGGACAAGAGCGCAAAATGTTACCGAAGTTACGTTCAGTTGTGACCAGACAAGGAGAGACCCGTTTCATATCACGTGAACGAGATATGAAGGAAAGAAAAAGAAATCAAAGAAGACCAATACCGAAAAGGGGTGACCCAACTCGCAAAGCAACGAACGAGGCCGTATGCATTAGACTAGCTTTTAGGGCAGACCATTTTCTTAATGGCGTTGGTCCCAAACTCAATTCAACCATAAATTGCACGTACCCAGCCACGGAACTTCACCTCTTGCCAATCACACGGGAGGATTATTCTGAACCAAAGTGGAACTAGTCAAATGTCACATTCTGCCTCACACCTCGTGTATCAATTCACTTGCAGTTGCGGTGATAATTACATCGGCAGAACAGACCGAAGGATTTCACAACCGATGTCAGAACATATTCCCAAATGGCGGGCCAAATCAACATCACAGAACACAGTGAATAGTTATGCACATCATGACCTGGGGTCATCAGTCGCGAAACATTTGGTAACAACCAAACAAACAAGTGACGTCGTTTCGTTTTTTACCCCTTGTTACTTACTACGGACCGGAAGTTTTAACCTTCAGCTAAGTAACGCTAATCCGATTGCCTAACCCGGCTGTTTGTGCACAAAGGCTATTAACACAGACTTGCGTTTGTCATAGGGATGACGTCAGTTGTTTGTCGTACTTAATTTAACCTATATGCCCGTTCAGTACAGTTTATAACTGAATAGTATATACTTCCCAGACTGTTTTTTGTAAGCGGTTGAAAAGAGTAATACGAAATGTTAACATTCGGCAGTATTGGTATTCTTTCTCTTCTATTCAAAGAGAAACCCGATTAATTAGACCGACTTATACATAATGGCTCTTAGTTTCAGTGAATGGCTGGTCAATTGTGTCAATGACTATCGGTGCTCTCAGTATTCCATCAAGTCCCGGGGCCAGAACTGAAAATTGTACCTCGTCGAAGCATGGATGTAGAGATTGAACCACTACAAAATGTGCACAGTACCATTCGAGACATGAGAGCAAGCAACCGAATGTCGGCCGAAAAGCTAAGAGTTATTCCAATAGAATATCCATTCAATCATGGTTTCGATTTTTGTTTTATGATTGCATTAAATCATAGAATTGGGTTGTTGTGCCGGATCAGTGTGGTACAAAGAACTCGAGCAAGTAAATCCGTTTTTTCCTTTGCTCCAATCATTTGTATATGGAAATTCGCTTTGTGTTCATTTGAGCTATTTTTTGTCATTTTTTCTCCTTCATGACATCAAGTCTTGAAAAACATACTCCGATCAAGTTTTTTGTGCTTTGAGCCGGCAACATCAATTCCGAGGAGAGGAATATATTTTAGCCGAGTTCTCGCCAAAATTGTGGATCCCATTGGATCCGTTACCATAATCACCACCAGCATCACCACTTTGGGTGAAGTGTTACGCTTTGACAAGTGTAATATTAGGTTCCGATTTTTGGCTTGTGGCGGTCGGATATTCTAACGTTCCGTTTCATTACAGTCCCAAAAGCACGACACATATTCGCGCTAAACTGACATCCGACTCCGGTAAAAAAAAAACAGCTATTCGGTAGCACCCGATCAAACACAACGTCCGATAACACTGCTTAGAGCAGTTTCTCTCATGGATTTAGTTGTCTCATCCGGAGTAACGGCTGGCTGATCTATTTTGATCGATTTTGCCGTTGGACTGCAAAGCCCAATCCGCTTTTTCATCGTGCTCGAACAATCCACAGATCTTCAAAGACACAAAGCCAAGCACAACTACGGGGCGACCGAGAGCACTTGGCCCGGTCATCGTCAAATCGATCCCTCTGTTTTTGGGGCTTGACGAGACACGTTTTCACCATGTACACGTTGATCTCGTATGCCCTCTCTCGCCGTCTCACGTCTACGTTTACATACCTGTTTTGACCGCTTTACTCGCTGGCCACAGGCCATACCAATTCCCTGCCCTACGTCAGAAGAGGCCGCGAAAGCTTTCCTGACTGGTTGGGCAAGCATAGTTGGTTGCCCCGCTGTAGTGACCGCCGACCGTGGCTCACATTTCGGCGAGACTTTTTTAAATATGATTAAAACGCTTGGGTGTAAGCATATTAGAACAACCGCCTACCACCCGCAAGCAAACGCGGAGCTGGTATCCCCATCGAGACCCACTCAGTTCAGCCACAGGTGTGAAGTGACTGTGCGATCAAGTGACTTCATTGTGCCAGTGCCCAACCACTCAGGGTGTTGGTCAAGAATGCATAAAAATAACCGTCTGGTCGTGCGGCCGATGTACATTGTCCCACAAGAACGAGAGAATGACTAGATACAAAACGAGGATGTAGAATCAAGAACTTTGTCTCTCAACCGTAATGACACTACGCTGCGGGATATGAACAAGATTTAAAGCTTGAGTGCGTAAAATTACTTCTTGGTAGCGCTAGTCAGTCTTCGTCGTGATATCTCTGCTGGCATGTCACCTTTGAATGGCAGAGCTATGTATACTGGCTTTCTCTCCTGGGATCTTCCTTTTGTCTCGTATATCTTATCAAGTAATCCACTCGGGAAGCCATTCTCAGTGAATAACCTTCTTAGCGTTTTGCTTCAAGAGTGTCTTCTGCGCACATTCTTTTTTGTTCTGGCTATGGGACATCTAATTGGATTCCTGTTCACACTAAGAGGTACAAAGCTATGAAAGTTGATGTATTGTCCATTCCACATGGCCTTCCCGTGTACCGATCGCCGAATTCAGCCATCTTCTCGACGGCCTAATTGTACATTTTGGAATTCTACTTCATTGTTTAACTTTATCTCTGTTGTGAATATTACATTTGCGTGAAACGAGTTGGACGTTTTCAGCAGTTGATTAGTTCTCGTCGAGGGGTTGAGTACACAGATGTCATCCACATAAGGCTCCTATCACTCGAGTGACCCAACGTTCCAGCTTTGCCATGAAAATTTCGACTAGTGATAGAACGAGTGGGGAATCCATTTCCACGCCGTCCTTTTGGCGACGAATTTCATTATTAAATTTAGACTGGACGTTGTAAATACAAAAGAACAGTAATTGTTTCAAGTCCACTATCGGAAGACTTGTCATTAAGTCATTGTTCTCGATGTAGTCACAGAGATATTCGATTGTTTCCGTGATCCGAAAGTTGGTAAAAAAGGGTGATGACGTCTAAAGGAAGCATCCTGCGTCTTTTCATATTTGATTCTTCCACGGAGTCGATAAGCTCAAATGTATCTTTGAGAGTGTCTTGCTATCTTCTGCCTAACAGGTTCCAGCAACCTAGCCACCTATTTCGCCACAGCGTGATAGGGCTAATTGCACATGTCAAGAATAGGTCTCAATGGAACTCCATTTTGATGTATTTTGGGTAGGCCGCACATTTTGGGAATAGTGGTTCCTGAATGGCCGAATCTGTTCGAATATGGTCGAACCTATGGTAGCCTTCTGTCTTAGCCGACTCGGGATGATAGTCAACGATTTCTCAGTCTGATGCATTTTATCATTTTCCTTCGTGATTTTTGGCAAATTTCGACCTATCATTCACGATGGCTTCCATTTTCGCTACATAGTCAAACTTGTTCAGGAGAACTATGTCTGCGCCCTTATCTGGTCTTGATAACAAGATGTCAGCATTTTTCTGCAGTTCTCTTTACCGTCTCCTATACTCTGGCCTCAACAGCCCACTCGTTTATGTCTAGCATCATGTTACTGATAGCAAATGTTCACCAAAATTGATTTAAATACTTGCATTTCCATTTTTGATGATGGAGATAAACCCGACAATTGAGAAAAAAGATTCTCAAATCCAGTTCACTGCGGACGCTGTCTCTATCCATCTTCACAATCCTCCACTGTGCTCTCAAAAACAATTTGTGATTTCGCTTCAACTCCCCTGGCCCACCCTCCATCCCAATGCAAACCCTAGACCACAAAACAGTTAATACAGCACATTCTACTGTATTCAGGGTACGCATGTAACAGCACAAATACCTTCCCCACCCATTTTTTTATCTGATCAATCTACTCCCTCCTAAGAAACATTCTTCTAAGTATATTGTGATGTAATGGCATGAGTGCGAGTCACTGAAGACGAGCTTGTTCGCCAACTTGTTTTCTCAATGTGCTCGGTGGGAATTTTCAAGATATGTTGAATTCTTACCCGTTTTCTCGTGCTATTCATTGCCGTTTATTAAGAGCGCCGCGAGACAAATAACTTTAAGAAAGGAGATCACGTCCGCGGAGACACAGTGTGGGGTGTGCTTTAGAAATGAAATTTGAATTATCTTCAACAATTCCCTAGTAATCAACGCATCATGTTAATCGAGTAAAGGAATCTCACAGCAGATATTATGACGACCCCATGATGTAGTTTATCCGGCTCTCAATGGTCTTACACATCTGTATGTCAGAATAGCTCGGACTTTAATTCACAACCGATGATCCAGTACGCGGCGAGGCATTAGCCACAATGATGTTTGGGTTTGTCAGATTAAAGCATGATACAGCATTTGATTCGAACACAATCGAGTATGCGTACCAAAACTTTATCCTCATAATCAATCCAGTCAAAAAACGGAGTAAACACACACACACACACAAACACGTTCACTCGTTACTGGCACCTGTCCGGATGAACAAGCAGCACATCTATTCATACGAGAAAAAACACCCTCGAAAATGTGTAATCATTTGAATTGATATCGGAAATCGGTCAGTATTTGATAGCAATTTTGCGTTAATTGTCTTCGCGTCTCGATCACACACTGCTTGATCATTACTGTTACTGTCATGAAGTTATCGATCCCCTTTTCCGTTTCCCCTTTCTAGTCAGTCGGGCTGATGGCGCTCAAGTTGTGCACAGCTGCGGTCAATGTTCAGCTATTCTGTCACCCTATTCCAACTCAACGTTTGTCATCCTTGTGGCGTAGAGATGCAAATGGCCTAGTGGAAACATCTAATTGCCACATAAATGTCTTATGAGACCAACTTTAGGAAAGGTCACTCGTGGTGACCGAAACGTCGGGAACTAGCCAACTAACTATTTTGACTGCGCAGTTAATCACCCCGAAATTCTACGCAATACATGGGAAATTGATTATCCGATAGAACCTGAAATGGAAATCGGTTTCGATACATTAAGTATTACTACCAATACGATTGTTCCGGGTCTAAATGTTGTTGATCTCAACGGGATTCGCGTTCGTGCTTTTGTGCCACGGGCGGTTTTTCAGCTAAACTACCAATTCATACTACTAAGGGTTTGAGACCATCCGTGAGGGCACAGGATATTTATCAAACTGAACGACTGTATCGTCGTAGCTCACGGATAGCGTCCTCGTACGATGGTAAGTCAAGACTTGCGCCCAAGCGTTGTCTCGGTTTCTGTCAAAGATAAGGACTTTCACCTTTGGATCAATAGAGAATAAGCAAAACTTCGTGTGTACGAAAGCACCAAAATGACCAGCGAAACAGCCGACACTAATATTCACGATCATTAGCTAATGGGCGGTCGTTGCAAAACTAATTTTTTACAATACGTATCTGTCGTTCACCGGCATGATTCGCAGACGGAATTAAATTTAATCAAAGCACAACCGGATGATGCCTGATGGCTCAGTACCTAGTAAGAGCAGCAGTTTGGGTATATACGTCTTGGAAACAATACGATCGCAGTCTGCCTCGACTTGAAAGGTGCTTTCGACTCCGTGGATCGACCGGCACTACTCAGTGCTCTCCACCGGAAGGGTATGCCAACGAAGTTTGTGAACTTGTTGCGAGCATTTTACTCTCATACATATGGTCGCGTTAGGGTATACGGTGAACTGTCACGTTCATTCGAAACGACTAGTAGCGTTCGACAAGGGTGTCCCATCTCTCCATTCTTGTTCAACTTCGTCATGGACGAGGTGATGGAAGATGCTTTAGGAGGTCTCCGGGATGTAGGAGTCGAACTGGGAAATGGAGGAAAGCTATGCGACCTAGATTACGCAGACGACGTCGTGTGCCTGTTCGAGTCTGCGAACCATGCAAAACGGGCACTAGATAGACTGCCGAGATCGGTTGCTCGGTTCGGCATGTGCTTTGCACCTTCAAAGTGCAAAGTACTGTTACAGGACTGGACGACAGCAGCGCCGAACTTGATACTGGATGGAGAGGAAATAACAATGGTGGACCGTTTCACCTACCTTGGTAGCTGCGTGTCTAACGATGGTAGCGCGGGATTGGAGGTAAGTATGCGTATATCCAAGGCTCGTGCTGCTTACGATGGATTGAAGCACTTGTGGCGTCGGCCTGATATTTCACTGAAGTTGAAAGGTCGTGTGTACTGTGCTGCAGTGCGTTCAGTTCTGTTGTACGGTTGCGAGACGTGGAGTATGCGTGTGGGCGATGTTCGTCGGTTGGAGGTTTTCGACAACCGATGTTTACGTAGTATGGCTAGGATTGGATGGAGTCACCGGGTGAGTAATATTGAGGTTAGGAATCTAGTATTGGGTGCCACTTCTGAGAACAGCTTGTTTCAGCGTATGAAACTTAGTAGACTGCGCTGGTTGGGTCATGTGTTGCGTATGACGAACACTCGTCTACCATACCGTGCCTTATTTTGTGTTCCTCCTAAGGAACGGAAAAAGCCATGTGGAGGCCAACAGATGACGTGGCAACGTGGGATGAGAAAATGTACAGCGAAGTTAGGTAAAGTAGGTGTCTCACGCCTTCGTGGTTGGGGTCCGAAAGACTTGTCGACTTGCTGGCTGAAGACACTGAAGGATATGGCAGTGAACCGTGAACAGTGGCGATCGTGCTGTCATTTTCTATCGAGTCAGAATGATTGAAAGACTGAGTTTTTACAATTAGACTGTATTTCATGTGTTGGCTGCAACAGCATCTTATCTTTTCCTGCCTGTATAGGTCCACTCCCTGTTCCGCTTGGATATTCACTCTTTTTGTATAAACGTGTAACTCTGGGGAAAGGCAGCGGTCGGTGAGGCTTGCCTTGCTGTTTAACGCTGAACGATCATGATGATGAAACAATAAGCAACTAATAGGGGGGTAAGCTTATGATTAGTGAGGAGGCAAGCCACTGAACCCAAAGAGTTGGGACTTAGTGGTACAACACAGTCCTAATTGGACCACAGAGATAGTGCAAAGACCGTGACCGAACAACTTCGATATCAGTGAGGTTCCTCGTTATGCCTAGCCGATTCTCAGTAGTGTGAAGAAGTCTGTCACAGAGCTAAATGACTTGACAACTGACTGGTGAAAAACGGTTCAGTCGGAAATGGAGCAAGCTGAGTGAGAAATCCGAGTGCTCTAATCAGTCATGACGTGATTCGAATCCATGCCGACAATATGTACCAACATGCCCGAGGTCATTGCGAAATAATACTTTCATCCAAGTGGGAAATAATGCGACTTGGTCGGTAAACAGCCAGTTGGCAAATCTGGTTGATGGTATTTGCGTCCCTTCGTTTCCTCGTCATGTTACTTCTGTCTGGTCAATATCTGCCCTCGCATGTGGGCATACATTTCCACTTTGTGGTTCTGCGAGCACATGCACCATCACAGGACGCGACTTTCAGTGTCTTTAAGCAAATATTCGTGGAATCTAGCTTTTTGCTCGAGACAGCGAGATTAAGCAAGAAGTATAGTAGTCAAACGCAACCAAACAGTCCAGTGTTTTTATCCTTACACTGAGAGCACACATTGCCAACAGTGATCTGTCTCAGTCTGGTCTGGTCCAGTGCTCGGTTCCGCTTAGATAATAATATAAATTAAAGGACCATGTTCACAAGCACCCAACCGCTTCTCCCACAAAAGACATTTGGATTCTCTGTTGGCATTTATCTGGCTAGCCAATTTGCAAAAGTGCAAACGTTTTAGCTCTATACACTCAACGCGGGCTTCAACTCTTGATACCCAGTTCACACAGTTTATATGACTAGCGATATCTTGACAACACTAGAACGACGAAACTATCCCAACGCGCAACGGGTACTGAGTAACTTTATTCTCAAGTTTTCTTCGAAACTTCATCACATTTCATTCAACTTTCAGATTCACCGAGGGCATGCGCAACAGTAAATACAATTTTCGAGCAGTTTCCTAACTGGATACGAGTGTTACTGTTAGCTTGCCTTATTTTTCTGTCTGTGAGGAGAACATGCAGTTGGTCCTGATTGGATGTAATTGCGTTCCCATACTGTAAACCAGTAAAGTGCTCAGAGGACGTCTTGTGTCGAACTTTGGTGATGCTGAGTTCAACAGATCTAGAGGGGATTTATCCACCACCGGACTCTCCCACAAAACTTAGTCTTAAGCTGACTCTCGATTTCAAACACTACTTGCTGTAAGCAGCCCAACCGTTAGCAACTTCCTAGAACTAACTCTACTGAGAATTTCGGAGTCATTGTAAGCAGCAACCTCCATCAGCCTTTATATAATCGGCTGTCGGCAAACCACAGTGGCTGTTTTTTCATACTCGTAAACTCACACAGTTCCAGACCCTACAAACCATCATCCTCAAAAGTTCTAATTCACCCGGTACTTGCATATTGCAGCAACTTGCGGGATTCGACCTCGTCCACTTCCCTACCTGGCCAAGTTCAATGAAACGGCGCTCGGTCGATTGAGAACTCTCTCGTACCGTCCAATCCGCAGTTGCCAGGCCATCACGTAAACTACTAGTCATACATACGAAGTTTCTCGTAATGGATGGCGTATCTGCTTTTTAATTTCCTATTCCTCTCGGGTTGTAACACTGCTGGACAATACCCAACTCACCAGCAATCTGTCGCTCTTTATAAGCAACACCAAAAGCGTAGTTCCTACGAGAACCTTCCCCCACAGAATCTTTCTTCAAACACTTTTTTGACCGAAAAGCCTGCCTTGAGACAGACTACCTATGGTAGACGAGACGTAAACCGATTACGCTTTGAAGGCAAGGCCGTTACCGGCTTCAGAAGTTACACAGAATGCCCTGGTCACCCGCTCTACCGAAGACCTAGTGTCGCGTTGCTGACTTGAAGTGATCTGACGTACGGATTAGAACACCTGTCACCCGGTTCGAAAACACCGTTCCTCGTTCTACAAGCCAGGTTGTTTATACCGAAAGGCTCAGGGTGAAACCCCTACGACACTCCTAGCTCGGTATGGACAGTCAGGGAGAAAAAAAATCCAAGGGTAGACCAAAAATTTAACAGGTAGTCGATGACGCGAAATCTGGTGAACCGTGCTAAAACGCATCTCTTCTTGCTTCTTTCGTTTGCACTTTTTTCCCACGGTTCTGAATACAGTAAACCTGTAACCAGGTCCGCGCAGATTAATATAAGTATAAACACATCACATTAAAGTAGTGTGATCAGTTCTTCCCTCGTGATGAAAGGGAAGCAACACTTATCACTGAGAGCTACAAGCCTTACGAAAAGGACCCGAATTCAAAGCACACCTAGATTATAGTTGAATTTACGACACCTCGCCCAAAATATCGCTAGGCGAATGATTTTGGCCCAGTCCATTCGATGAACTGAGATTTAATTTCGACTTGTGTTCAGCCTGATGACCCTTAATGGTGAGAGGAATGCCCACATGAAAACTGCAAACCTGAAATGAACCTCATTAACTGAAACCGACGGAAAACCCAGTCACCTGAGTACTTAAATTGACCATAAGTAGTTGGAAGCCGACCGATACAAGTTTGACTGGAGGACAGTTAAGGCGCTCAATGCGGGAGTATACAATGAAGGCGATGGATGAAACCACCGGTTTTGCTTTTATTGATTTAGATGAGCACCTTTGCTTAAAGTATTGTCGTTCGATTGCTTTTACCTGACATACTGGGCATGACGTGGTTTGATCCCATCCTAATTTTTAGGGTCATGGTTGTAGCCCTCGTAAAATAGATCCTAGAGGTTATGGAGCATGGTTCTCTTGCTGTATTCGTGCGAGTAAAATAAACATTTCTATATCGTTCGGAGGTATAGAGCACCTTGATTCGGTTCATGAATATATGACCAATCCAGAGTATCTTATTGCAAAAAATTTCGACTTGAAAGTATAATTCGCAAAAAAATGGAACATTTTTACATGGAGTGTAGCAACCGAGAGGGGAGGTTGGTACTGGTGGGAGAGTGCGTGAGGTGGAAGTTCAAGACCAGTGGCAGGTTCAGGCGAAACCAGAGAGCGAGACAATTAACCAATCTGCGACGGTCAAGCTGCCAGTCGGCGATCGTTCCAAATGAGAAACTTCGCATGGAAGAACTCACGACCGACAGTGACTCTGTTGTCGCCAGAAAAAAGAACTGAGCTAAAACCTGGCTATAACAACAACAACAGCAGCACGATTTGAACCAACAGGTATAAAACTATGCCCTGGAAATTGAGGGGGAATACGGCTACGAGTCGTGTGCATGTGCGACGGCGAAGTCAAGCTCGTGACAAAATGAATAGATGCACATTGGAGACTGGAAAGCAGATACCTCCTTCTTGTGCATGCGGGTGTGCGCGCGCATTCTCGCGTGCACCGTGGAGACGACGTGGAGGTGACCCGCGAGCGTCAACCCACAAACTACTTCCCAGATCTTCGAGTTCATCCAAATCTGAACAGCGCAAATGGCATGGTGCAGTTAGTAACACTGGTAACAGTGATGAGTCGAACGATTCCGATAACAATGATAATGATGATTGTGACAGCAGAGGTGATGTAAATGCATGTAGAACTGACTACGATTGGCAAAGCTCAACAGGTTGGATCGACTTTGAGCGGGAGATTCGAAGAATAGCAGTACTGCAGGAGACGCAACGATGCGCGATTGCGCGCGCACGTATGTGATAGCAAGTGTGCATGAGAAATGTCTTAACCAAACGACTTCTTAGCTGATAAGTTCCACAGGACAGCCGAGAATGAGATTGCATGCTGGCACGATGGTGCACAAAACGTAACACAGCACCCGGCGGGGGAGATAGTGAGACAGCGACGGGAACAGATAGTAGAAACAGGCATGCATTGGTTAGCTGAAGGGCACACTGAAGGAAAAAAAGTCGCCGCAAATAACATTTGGTCCATAACGTGGCTGCGACACGAACAGTAACTACACATGGATAGTTTCATCACGCGGTCTAATTCTCCGCGGCACCATTCGTCATGACCGGCTCTGTTTTACCAGATTCAGGATCAACAGCAGCCGCATCGCCAACATTCACCTGTTCCAATTGCTTGCTCAAACCTTCATCGACCTCTTGTGGACCCGATCCGGGCTTCTCAACTGTGGTGTCTTCATTCACCGCATGATCGCCGTTGACAGCACGTCCCTCCTGGTCGGGCCGCCGACGCCGTGTCCCACGATAACCATAACCACCTGTAACAGCGCAAATGAAACCAAGAAGTATGTTATTTCGGTCAGAAAATATGTACAGCTCCGCCAAACATGAACCGTACTTTGTATATGTATGGTGACCAATCGAGTTCAGCCATTCACGGATCATTTAGTGTCATCGATTCATCGACTTGGTTCTTGATAACCTTTCAGCTTAGTTTGAAGTTACAACCGTCTAACTTGCATCAGTGCTCTGGCTTTTATTGCTAGTTCAAAACACCGAGATGAATGATGAATTGAAAAAGGAAACTGTGAAGTAACAAATGAAAAGAATCTTGGGAAAGAGGAAATATTTCGAAGGCAAGAACGCACTGGTTGCAACACTTTGCCATACCATCTAAAGAAAACCATCAACCTGAATTCGTCTGGGAATTTCGCAGACCGTAACCGGGCACTGTAATTGAGCTTACTCAAACAAACACATTGCGTAAAGTTCTAATGGCTCATTTTCATGTCGTGAACTGGTTGTCCCTACTAAACTTCCAACCGGGACTTACCTCGGAGAGAAGCACACACTGAGAGAGTCAATCAATGGGAATGTAACGCAATCTAACTACCTCAACCTATTTAGAATCAGTTTCCTCTACAAATTGAACTTTGAAATCCAATTCCCTGTGCATAACCCGAGTTGCTCAGAAAATTGTCTCGTCATAGTCTACAAATACCGCTAGAACATTGTAGTTCAGGCACAGACAATCGTCCGTAACAGTCACGTTCCTGAGTCACACAGAAATGATTCAACTGCTGCGCTGCGGGCTCAATTTGTATAGATAACTGCGAGTCACGCCAACACCACAGATATCTCAAGTTCGTAAACAGCTCATATTTTCACTCGGAGCAAATTAGGGATGTCCAGACCAATTCGTAAGGTACGATATAGAAGATAGAACATTGTATGACCTACCCTCACTTGTATCGAGTGGTCGCCGACGACCGGACGGCTTGCAATGTGCTCTGATCAGGTGTACAGATTAGACTGGGTGTCAACGAACTGACTAGCATCTACAGTATATAATAAGCTTTGACGACAAGGAGTTCAGCTCACTCCAGGTTCCAGCTCTAACTGGAGCTCAACAGGTGCGTGCCACAACTGATTCCAAACAGGCAATGCTGAAGCTAGGCGCAGGAGATTGAGACACAAAACCCAGTTCTCGAAATGAGCACTGCATTCATGCTGAGAAAGTAGATAGACATTCTTGGTGTACATTGTTATTAGAGAGAGGTAGTGATTAAAATGGGTCAACATCGTATTTCCATAACAGGAAGATGGTAAAAAATTAACCAGGGCATTTGACCGACTAGGTCGAGACCTTTCCTCGGGATGGTTAGAAACATCTATATTTAGATGAGTTTGTTTATTATTCATTAGTTCACTTCACCTTCGAAGTGGCAATGCTGAGATAAACAAAAGAAGCCCCAGCAAATTAACGCAAGGTTAGCAGACATAAAATCAGAAGTGAACAACTGTGTGATTCAAAACAGTTCGGCATCGAACTAAGTGATATATCATCTCATGAGCAAACTACTTTTCTATCATCAGAAACGATGGAACTTTAATTCAAAATGTGGACTGACATGAAACATTCTCTAATAGTAATGGTAATAACATACTTATCCTAAAACACACTGAACCCCAAATACAAGAATAGGTTCGAAATCCTGACGGGCTGCTGGGCAGCTTTTATTAGTTAAGAAACAATGTCTTCACTTGGGGTAGATTTAGTGCACTGAAGTGGAGAAACAAACCGGAACCTAGAAAAACACAAAAACATACGCCGACGAGGTATCCCACCATTCCGGTCATATCCATTCCTCCCACTGAACTGATTCTGACGCTGACCATGTCCGGCGCCATCAATGTGCTCACCAAACTTGCCAGGGGGATTCGAATATCCGTTCATGTAACGAAAGCTTCCACCACGAACTCTAAACGGACGTCTGAAAGGACGACCTTGGTTACGAAGTTCACGTGGAGGTGGCTGACTTTGCGGCTCCCCTGAAGGATCACCACCGTCGCCTTGAGATTCTTCAGCAGCTGCTTCACCTTCAGTAGGCGCACTCCGATGTCTCACGCCACGGCGTTGCGGACGCCGCCGCTGACGTGGGACTGCACGATTCGGTGAATCCCCTTGGGCACCACTGTCAATACCAGATCGGGCCTCACCATCAGTAACTCCACCATTTGCTTGAGGCGATTCGTTCTGTATAGTTGAAACCAAACAGCCAGAAAACTTCTTTCGACAAAGATCGAAATTCGTACAAAACGACAGCAGAATACCCCAGTTCACGCTCATGTATCTCAGTTAAACAAAAAACGATCCCAGCAAATGTGAGGGAAAAGCGAAAGACCCAGTGACAAACAAACTGTTAACCTGATTGTGAGGGACACCCAAAACCATCGAAAATGTCTGGAGGGTTAGAAAATGGAAACTGACACCATTCAGCAACTTACAATTACTGAAACAGATTAAACGGAAAAAGTATTCAGCAGATAGCATCGGAAGGTATTGAATGACTGCAGGGAATTGCAAATTATTGAGAACAAAATGCCAAGTACCAGCACTGACTAAGGTGAGGAGTGCGCATATGATTTAAAGACAGGGTAAGCGGTTCTTTCACGATGATTCCCCTGGATGAAAAACATTTCTCATAAGCGGGCCAGAAAGACTAGCGTTCAGCCCCAAAGAGCAAAGTAAGCCTCACCGACCGCTGCCTTTTCTCCAGGGTTACATTATCCTATAAAAAAGAGTGGATATCAAAGGGGAACCCGGAGTGGACATGCACAAACGGGAAAAGATAAGAATGCTGTCGCAGCAAACACACGGAACACAATCTAACTGCCCAAATGTTGCGCATGGTCTGCGAATTCAAACAGGCACACGATATTATCTGCGTAGTCTAGATCACAAAGCTTCCCTCCACTTGCCAGTTCGACTCCTACATCCCGGAGACCTCCTAAAGCATCTTCCATCACCTCGTCCATGACGAAGTTGAACAAGAATGGAGAGATGGGACACCCTTGTCGAACGCCACTAGTCGTTTCGAATGAACGTGACAGTTTGCAGTATACCCTAACGCGACCATAGGTATCCGAGTACAATGCTCGCAAGAAGTTCACAAACTTAGTTGGCATACCCATCCGGTGGAGAGCACTGAGTAGTGCTTGTCGATCGACGGAGTCGAAGGCACCTT
>LUCM01004785.1:51317-146662 GCA_008360955.1 Fasciolopsis buskii | reverse complement strand
GTAGTATACTTATCACTACCCACCCCAACTGCGCTCGATGCAATGGGAAGCGCGGTCCTGATTATCCTGCGCGACGATCGATGCAGTGTGGAATTATTCGTAGGCGTGTAACTCATGGGAATTGATGGACGGAGTCCAGCCACTAAGCAGAAGAACAATTAGGGTTCCCAACCAAAGCCTTCGGTTCTTAGAAGAACCTGACCGCAAGGCAGCGGGGCAAGGCTGAGTGGAAGCCCATCTACTTGGATCAATTAGTCTTCCACTCGTTTTTACGACTGAGCTGCTAACTCAGATCAACCCCCAACTTGGAGGACCAGGAGACTACTTCGTCAGGCCTTTACCCATTGACCTTCCAGGCATGATTGGATCTTCGGCTTGAGATAAGCCAACCTGTATAGCTCGTTGGATCATGGAGGCACGCAAGCCGTCACATCATTTCGAGGTGCAGTTTCATTGCGAGTTGGGAACAATTGTTCGCTAACTACACAAAGAGCGCTGCCAAACAGAATGCCTACTGTCACCCGACAGCGGTAGCCGAACATTTTAGCTTTTTGCTAAAAAAGCCTCCCGTAATTTCTCCTCTTCGTATTTCCATCTTATCTGCAATTCTTCTGTCCTTGCATCTGAACCACACGAGGAAGCTGAGGTTTTCCGTACACGGTATGCCTGCAATTCCACTTTACTCAATTGTCCTACATTCTCGGCTTTTTTCATTTTTACTGTCCCACTTTATTACCTCGCACTAGCAATAGGAAGACCTACCAAGCACTACATCCTCTGGACGTTTGAAAACCACCCGTCCTGACGATGGTCCACCCGGCATCCTTCAGGTCATCAATCGTTTTTCTCCCGGACTTTATATCGTTCCGGCCCAGCCATGATTCCCCATATTCCTAAACGTGGTGGTCCTTTTGACCCATTACCTGCTAATGCTGGAGTTTCCTAAGATATGGTATTTTTTGTGCACTCCCTTTTATTCACCGATAGCCTTCTGTCCACTACTTCAAACCCAATCCATTTTTCCGCAGATGACCCTACTCCTCATTCTATTTCCTACCGTTTTCCTCCCCATGCAAATACCAAAATCAATCATGTGTCGTTAGTGTATTCATAAACTCTGATCTCGAACATCTAATTATGGAGCTCCAGCAACCATGTTACGTCAAATGCATGTGAAACTCTTCTTTTAGTTTCTTTGAAATGTCATTCGTTTTCAAGTGTTTTGATTCGTTCATTTCGCTGACTGTATCGCCATTTGGGTCATCCAATAGTTCATTACGCTGGACCTCCATATCTGAGCTTGTTTTTCGGGCTGCGCGCAAAGTTCGTTTCCTGTTCTGCACCAAGCGTTTCTCCAACCCGGCACACTACTGCACAAAGCTAAAATGCACGCCGCACTTGAATATTGAAGTCACGTGAGGGGTGGGGCTCCGTCTATTTCTTTTATTTGTATATATTTGAAGCATGGATGTAGTGAACGGGACATATCCCATAACCATTAGGTCTCATTACACGGAAAAGGAGAACCGACAACTGACTCTGAAACTTGGAACGGCATAAAAAGGCATAAGGTGAGGTAACGAGGCGGCCGAGGGAATATCGGTCCTGAACCTCCAGTCTGCAGTCAGTCGCTAGCACATCGTCCGACTGCTGCTTTGCTATTCCTTTCTACGGATGTTTTTTTCTCTCCGGAGCTTGCCGTAACAATTACTTTCTCTGTAACCTTTCCCGGCCCATCTCGCTTACAGGCAGCTAGTTATCCTTATCAAATTTCTGCTAAGTGTCGTGCTTCTTTCAATATATTTTCTCCCCCCGTTGCAAAACCGTATCTTACATTCCCACAGTCTGCTTCCCATCATACAACCTTTACTTCTTCAGCAGCAGATCAACAAATGGGTTCTCATAAGAATGCTACCCCACTTTCAAGTATTACAGTAGTTCATTTGTTCATGGTGTTCACCTTGAACACTTTGCGCGAGAAATAGCTAGAACTTTTACGGCAGGAATAAAGTACCGCTTCGCAGCAACCCAAGCCTGAAACACTTGAAAACCTCGAAGGTGCAAAACGCTGTCATTCAGACGATCCAGAAGCAGCTCAAGCTGTAGGTCAACGTGGTGTAGGAATAGTCTTGAGTGAGAAGGCTGAAGCAGCCCTTCTGGGCTGGATCCCAGCCAACAGTCGCTTGTGCGCCGTGAGACTGCAGGGATCAGTCGGCGTCCGGAAGGATAGTGGTGTTAAGCGCAGTTTATTTGTCATCTCGGCATACGTTCGGACAGACTGCAGCACTGATACGCAAAAAGACCAGTTTTATGACGAATTCGTCACTCTTGTTCGGAAGAGCAAAGACTCTAACAGCGTAGTGGTAGCAGGTGACTTTAATGCACAAGTTGGAAAACTGAGTGCATCGGAGTCCTGTTTAGGTGGGCGACGCGCCTTGCCTACGCAGCGAACAGATAACGGGGAAAGACCCCTCCAATTATGTGCGGACAATAACTTATTCTTATCTAGTACTAATTTCCCATACAGTTCGCGTCGCACAGCGACATGGTGCTCTAACTCGACGAGTAGTCTTGGTCAGATCGACCATATTGCAGTAAGCTATCGCTGGCGCGGTTCTGTTCAGGACCGTAGATCATACTGGACCACGTACGTCGAATCGGACCA
Source organism: Fasciolopsis buskii (assembly GCA_008360955.1). Taxonomy (NCBI): domain Eukaryota; kingdom Metazoa; phylum Platyhelminthes; class Trematoda; order Plagiorchiida; family Fasciolidae; genus Fasciolopsis; species Fasciolopsis buskii. The sequence continues at coordinate 143,997 of LUCM01004785.1, read as the reverse complement.
TGCGTTAGCTTTAATGCGATTTTTGCTGCAGCTCAAAGGCCGTCAACGCAGGCTGCAAACTCGATGGGCCGTCGAACGTCTGTGATTCGGCTATTCGCAACAATTATGAGCAGAAACTATCCGAGAAACTAAGAACTCCAACGAGCAGTGAGATCAAATCATGCAGGCGATGCATTTGACAGCAGATTTTGCCTGTGGTCCTAGATCTAGTGTCCTTCAAAGACACTGGATCTCACAAGCATCGCTGGGTCCAACGGAGCAAAAACGCCAGCTACTTAACTGCAAGGAAGTGAATAAGGTGCGTCGACAGTTGCAGCGTGAACTGACCATAGGCCTTGAAAATGACCGTGAAAATTGGCGAGTTAAGTAGCGACCGTTTCAGGTAACAGTAAAAGACCGTCTGAGCATACACGTGACACCGGCAGGTGATGAACTTCGGTTAGTGAAGGCATGTGCGATAGAAATGGAGGACTCATCCATAGTAGGCAACAGAGGCTGAACCGTTGGGCTGAGCACTTTAAGGATTAGTTTAACCGGCCACATGCTAACGTATTATAGCCGATGTTTGGAGCTGCGAATCCTTGGGAGGTATATGCTAACCCCCTAACAAATTCGGAAGTAGAGTCGAATTTCCGACTTCTGAAGAGGGGAAAAGCAGCCGGTCCCGACGACCTTCCCCTAGTTCTTTTCAAACTGGGTGAGGAAGCTCTAGTGAAATCACTTACCTCCTTGCTTCATGATATTTGGAACGAGGAGCGCAATCCGTTATCGTGGGTTGAGTCACTGATTGTACCCATCTTTAAGAAGAGCATATGGAGTGACCATCAATCATAGGGGGATAAGCTTAATTCCAAAAGTTACTAAGGCGTTAGCTTCGATAATGCTGCGTCATTTGACACTGATTTGCGAGAGTAACATCCGTCGAACGATGGTAGCGAGGCAGTGGAGGTAAACACGCACATATCGAAGACTCGATGGGCTTACGTCGGACTGAAGCACTTGTGGCGTCGGTCTGATATTTTACTGAAGTTGAATGGTCGTGTGTACCTTGTCGCACTGCGCTCAGTTCTGTTGTATAGTTGCGAGACACGGAGTATATGTGTGGGAGATATTCATCGGTTCGGGGTTTTCGATCACCGATGTCTACGTAGTATGGCTGGGATTGGATGGAGTGACCGGGTGAGTAATCTAATACTAGGCGCCGACTTTCATAATACCTTATTTCAGCGTATGAAACTTAGTAGATTACCACGGTTGGGTCACGTGTAACGTATGCCGAACACTCGTTTAGTACATCATTCCGTGTTTTGCGTTCCTTTCGCGGAGTGGAAAGAGGCTTGAGGTCAGCAGATGACGTGACAACGTGGAATAGAAAAATGTACAGCGAACCTAGGTGAAAGCAGGTGTCGCACGTCTTCGTGGTTGGAGTCTAAAAAACCCGCCAACTAGTTGGCCGGAGGCACCGAAGGATATGGCAGTGAATCGTGAACAGTAGTGATCACGTTGTGATTTTCTTTCGAATCAGAATGATTGAAAGTGCGCTGGTATAATTACACTATTTCGTGTGTTGGCTACAGCAGCACTATCTTTTCCTGCCTGCGCAGGTCCACTGCCTGTTCACCTTGGGCATTCACTCTTTTTATCGAAAAAGTAACCCTGGGAAGAAGGCAGCGGTCAGTAAAACTTGTCTTGTTATTTGACGACGAACTATGATGATGATGACGGTCCCGTGAAGTATTAAATTCAGAAAATTTCACCTCTGGCAAGTCTTCATCCTATCTTTAGTTAAGAGAAACGACCAATACGCATAAATCTTCGCACTAAATTTTATGCGTGAATCCAATGGAACTGGAGTGTACCAAGACTCAGGAAAAGGCGACCATCGTAATCGGTATGTAGCATGTGGACTTAGGAAACTGTTAACCCGTTTTTCCTGGAAAACTAAACACAATATTCAGGCGCCAGCTAGATGCCAACGTTTCTAGTGTAGAAACTGCGTTCCAATTGCGCTAAGGACTCCCTATTCTGGACCACGTCCGTCTTTAGACCACAAACTTAAGGGAGGATGATAAGTGGCTCCCACGGACAAGTTGAAACCAACTCTCATAAAAGAGCAATATCACTTACACCTCTATGACTAAAGCTCAGAGACGTGAACCTATCAATAACAATCACGCTTACTAAGACTGATTCGAATAATACTTGGCCAACAAGAAAAAGCGACTGCTCAAAAACTCATTCAATTTACAATCATGTTCGTTACACTTTATTACATAACTCCAGATCCTCTCACCGCACCAATTCAGTATTTTTCTAAGTGGATTAATTACTATGTACATACCAAAACCTTTCTTCAACCTAAAAGTAAACCGGTGCATATTACGCTTGAGTAGCATGCAGGGTTACGCACGAGTTTCGCATGACTCGATTAAATTACCATTCTCAGACAGCTGTTACGGCATTGCTATGGCTTCTTAAAAACCATCCACAGTTGAGCTGTTGAGTATTAGTGAAACCTTAGATTCTATAAAACGGTGCTGTTCGCTGAGACGGTGTACCCAAATACATTTCGACCTTCCAAGAGTTGGTCCGTCACCTTAACCCGAGTTAGGGTTCATGACCAGTTTTGACAACCACTCGCCGTTTTTTGTCATGCTTCGAGCATTAGTGTAGTAGAAGGGAGAAGGCCCACAGCCATTGAGGCTCAGTATAGGGAGAAGGAACCAGTAACTGACCCTGAGATACGGAGCAGCATAGAACCCCATAAGGTCTCAGGTGTGATAACCAGCCGGCAGACCGCGAGCTGTAACCTGCGGCCGGTAGATGTAGGACTCAAAAATCTGACCTTTTCGGTGCCAGACGCTTAATCCACTTGACCACAGCCGGCTATGTTTACCGTTGCCTCACATTCTAGTTCGCCATCGACGATGTTTGTCAGAAGGCTTCGTCTATTTTTGTACGTGGAATCCAGGTCCCATAAACAGGTATTTGGACTGAGTATTTCGACGATGTTGGTTCGCTGAGCGAAAATACATTGACTTTTATAGTCGTCCGACGACGGAAGTATCAAGATGGGGAACATCCATTTTTGAAGCATACGGCAGAAAGTCCATGTTACGCCAACCCCTTCTGGTGACGAGTTTGGGATACTGAGTAGCCTCATTTAAGTGAGGAATCCGTATAAATTTGGATGCGATTTTGAAGAGAACTTGATGTGCTTTCCGTCAAGACATGTAGCTCTCTATTAGAAAAAGATTGTACAGTATCGAGTCCCTCACAAATCCTACTCCACTGTTCCGTCCGTCCGTACACCTAGCGACCAATCCGAACCCTTGCGGGATAACCGACGGGTACTAAAAGTAACAACTGCTCGAGATAATGGCCATATAACGACTCTAACGACTGGCACTTTCTCCACATGCCAACCCGTTGTCTACCTACAGATCAATGAACATGTAAGGCACGTTCGGAACTGTCTCGGGAAATTCATCTTTATTAGTCCAGAGATGGACTTGTACAACAGTTGTCAGTAATTATGACCGTGAGTTAACCCACGGTTTCCACGAGTCCTGGTGTTCAGTTCACCTCTAGTCCTAAACAAACCCGGCCACTTTGAACAGCCAACAAGACAGCTCGTGAATCCTTCAACTCGCTTGTCCAAAGGCACTAAGGGAAATCTATCCTTTGCCCTGCGGTTCGTTTCCTGTTATAAGGCTTCCATAGATCTGTAAAGCTAATTGTAGCTTACCTCAGGCGTCCTCCGTCTAGGCAGCTAAAAGCTGCTAAACATCGTAACCTCTGAGAAACAGACGCCGCTTACCGCGGAAGGCGCAACGTGACGACAGCAAGGAACTCCGTGAGTATTGAACTTATATCATTCGCCGAAGTACTTAGGAACGGGATACTTTAGTGTTACTTCTAACATTTGGTTCCCATCCAACTAGCCCCATATAGCGGAGATGGCGAAGTGCAGACGATTGCTAATTGTAAGTTAGTCAGCCGACCGATAAAAAGCCATGAACACCCTAATACACGGTGAACCGGCCTAGATCGACAGGAACCGAAGTCAAAGTCTTTCCTTGGTCTTTAACAGGAAAATCCTACGTTGCCGTTCAAAGGGTATCAAAAGCCAGCTGAATCAAGATAAAGGTTTCCGGTGTGTCATGAATGAACGAGAGACAAGAATTTTGACTTGTTTTGCTACTTTTAAATACAGAATTACCGCAAAGAACACGAGACCGAAAAACCTTAAGCCTTACTTTAACCGGCTGTCCACCCGGTCCCGTAACATATGTAGCTTCAATGCCTTGGTTAGTTTCGACGACCGAAAATTCAACTTCCTCACCCGTCCTCAATGACGGAAACCGTTTTGAATATGCAGATATTACCGAACGATGGACAAAGAGGTCGCCACCATCGTCGTTTCGGCTAATAAACCCGTAATGGCGACTGGCGCTGTACCACTTCACATGTCCTCTGACTTTTTCAGCTACAAAAGAAATTTTAAGGAAGTGAACGGACCAACGTACCCAAAACTTTCACCACTTCGACCTCCTTCTTCGGAGTCTTAGCGACCTCACTCGGTGTTTCAACCACCGCGGCCATTCTTTGAACTGCGGAGGCGGTGTGTATGCACAGAAAGCTAGTGCTGTCAATTCTTATGGTAATAAAATACCACGATAAGTAGATAAATAGTCTTGCTAAGTAGTTTATTTTTCAGCGCCACATTTGAAAGGAGACGCTGCATAGTATGGCTCTGGTGAGCTCATCTTAGTATGCTCGGGATAGTTTTCTGGAAGTCTTGAAGCCTTGAAGTAGCTCCCGAATCCAATACCCAGCCCTTAGATTCCGTCATTGAACCGTTTACTTCTTCACTAGAAGCATGGACCGGAATCAGATAAACGAGGGGGAATGGGTTGCATCCACGCCAAAAATAAACTGACAAGCTGTCAGTGCCATCCATATTTGGTGCGAGGAAGGCTCTGCGACAAATGGGAGGTAGCCATTGCTGTAATAGCTTGAATACCGAGCTCTACATGAATGTCATGGTTCTGCTGGAGGTGACACTACTCTATGAATTCACACCACTCTCGAGTAGGGCATTCCAGCGAGAGGTTACCCTATAAGTGGAGGAGTTAGTTCTGCGGCAGGTGCAGGCCGAGACCTACAGATTTTTCTCACTTGGGCCTCGAGAAAAGATATCGGGTCTAAAACGAAAAATTCACCAACCAGGCCTTACTCTAAAGTGTTGAACAGCATGAATAGATGGTCCCTAATGCGCCTTACGCCCGGTGGATATAGGTCAAATGCTTGTAGGCGCGACGGATGGACTGTGTGGGAGTCCTAGTACTGTTTTTCCGGCAGCTATTTGTACCCGTTATAGGCCAAGGCAGCACAAGGGCAGCCGGAAATGCCGTTGATGTCCACTTTCTGTACACACGCATGTCTGACAAGCTGTGGTTTGGCCGTCCACTATTTCTGATCACATGGCTGCAACGAAGCTCAGAAACTCCAAAATACACCAGAAGTATAGGGATTTTACTTATATGGAAGCTTTCCGGCATAATGCGACTAACTGGTAATCTGTTGGTTTTGGCGCTGGTCTTTAAACTGCCTTCTTGTTTTTGCGAGTTTTGGGTTTCACAGGCGCACTTCGCAACCGTGTTACATTTTTATTCACGAAAACCTGTCTTCTTCCTGCCTCGTCTGGCAGCCTCGCTGTTTTAACTGGTTCAGGTTCGTTTGGCGCGCTTACCGTGCATGGTTGTTTGATGGGTACCGATTGTAGTACTTTTTCGCATATTCGCTGACTATATGTCTGTAGGCATGAAGTGTTGGTGAGCTTTACCCTCGTTTATTGTGGCTGATGATGTTTGACTATTGTTTTTTCTCTTGTTACTCAAAAGGTGGGATTTACACGATGACTTAATGCCGCGCGATAGGAACACGTGTGTTCTTACGGTCGAAAAACTGGGGAAAATCGCGAAAAATACGGAAAAGAACATTACTTGGTGTAATTCCTTCAACTAGCACGGAAAAGACTCTGAATAGTTTGGTCTTTCCTTGGTGAAAATTTATGCCAGGACTAGGGTGTGTCTGTTGCATCCAGAGTTCCCTGAGGCTTGCACTTCACAAGAACCTGCGGGTCATAGTAATGGTTCCAAAGACGAAGGCAAGAGATGTCTGGACGAAGACCACCCATTCCAAGGCAAAAGTACATTGGCAGAACACTTATTTTTTCCTCCGGATCACTTGTTTGACCGCACGTAGACCTCCCGGCGCGGTCGGCATTTTGTGTGTTGCTCACACACGCTCCAACCGCAAACCACGGTCAAAATATATTCAGGCCTACACATTCCGCTTCTTCCGGCTATCTCTTCGTTGTACCGTCCGAGCATCAAGGTTGTCAGCATTCCAGTCGTACAGGGCCGAGTAAGCGTGACGCATAATTGTTCACGAACTCTAGGGGAAAGCAAGCGTAATACGAGATCCGCGTTAAGACGAAAGGTCTCACAATATCCATCGTCTATTTTCTGCAATAATTGATTCTTACCTAGATCACCACGTTAGGATCGCGACGAACTTTCTGCGTCGATGTCCGATTCGCGAGAAATTGAGGCGGATTAATATTCAAGGCAGGTTCACTGTCAACTGATTCAGTGCCCTACCGTGCGGTCTTAGGATGCTAAATCACGACGTTCCTAAGGGTCCTAAGGGGCTGCTCGGGATATCGCTTCAAACATTAATAATTATGGCCCTTGGTGGTCATGTACATTTTGGAATTCAAGAGAGTATTCAGAGGGACTTGTGTGATTGAAAAACATGGAACTATCACGAAGTCCAATACCAATACATGTTGATATCTTAACACTGCGGAGTCGTTTCAGCAACTTGGCCTATTTTGCCTTGTATAGTTAGGCCCTACTCACGTGTCTTCCTGGTCGGATTACATTTTGGTAAATCTAAGGCACCAGAAGTGATATCCTATCTAAACTAAAAATGTTTACTTTCCCATGGAATGTGCGCAAAGACGCCGATTTTTGATTGACATCTTACATAATATCGATAGGCCGTTGGCAATGCATCACTTCATTCCGTAATAATCGGAGTAAAGTGTTGCCCGTTACCTGAAGATTAGCTATAAAACGCTTCCGAGTCTCGCCGGTTTCCTTTGTAATTTGGGCCAGTTTCCCTCTAAATCGTAATGCCAAACAACATGTTTGATAACTTTCTGAAATTTTCATCGTTTACATGCATCTCGGAAGCAAAATTAGTGTGCGCAATACTTTCAATAGATGAAGAGTTAGCATCTAATGTGGTGCGCCAGTTCGTTTCCCTGTACGATGAAACGGATTTGGTATTCAGTTTTCACCTTTGGATCCATCTGACAGATGATCTGGAAGTCTTCGGCCCTTTGGACCATTTTTCTTCTCTTACTTTCGAATAATTCATAAAAATTGTTCGTCGGGCAGTGGCTTTCAACAGGATGGCCATGAAACAGGTATTTCGCCGGGCAAAGGATGCATATAGGAAGTTAATCTGTAGGATAGGTCGAGGGCACCTGACAACATTGCGTTATGCAGCATAACAGGTTTGCCGTTATGCTTCCCGTGGGGGTTTCTAGAAGCAGTGACATTAAGCACGACTGTCCGTGAAACGTTATCCAGGAAAGTAACAGTAACAGTGCCCACATATCTCTCGATTTTCGTGAGGCATGCGCACGTCAAGATCAAGTTTGTATAAGGATGGCGTGGCCGAAACGCGATCACCAGAAATCAGAAGAGATATGGAATTTTGTACAACCATGGATTACTCTGGAAGCATTTGGAAGTAGGATCGGATTCTGCAGCGTCAGTGAAAAATAAAAGCCGAACGAATCGTTTTGCAAGGTTATGCGGGGTTTTCACGGACTATTACTGAGCACCGAACTGGAAGTCATTTCATGTTTACGTGTGCTAGAATTTTATAATGCTGGCAGGAAATCTGGCCGAAGTCAAACCGAGGAAGTTGAACCAAGGCCGGAGTGCTCAAACGTCAAGAGCTTTGCGTGATGGACAAAGTTAGGCGGTGGGTTTAGGGAGCAGTGGAGATATGTCAGTTCGATGGAAATTAATCAAAGTCTAGCAGAATATCACGGAAAGTTAATAAGATAATCGCACTAAACAACGTTAAAAGGCAGATAAAATGCTAAAGATGAAGGTAGTGGAATGATGTCACGACAATGCCAGACTATTTGAAAAGTGAGATTTTATGAAAAGTTTTGTGCTAAGAGAATATGGAACTCCCGAGCATTCCGGTCTCGTTCACCCGTGGCGAACTGAACAAAGAGGATGAAGGAAATATTTTGTGCGGAAAAAAACAGTCCATAAACATACTAGCTATGGTTGTCCTATGTGCTGTCATTTTGGCAGTTCTTGGTCTTGGGCGGCAGGAAGGGTCGGAAATTTGCGGAGGTGCGCAAGCCATTCCAGCGGCAGTAGCAATGGTGTTCTTGCCCATCCGCAAAGAATCACCTGAGTAAGGGTATCCGGGGCAATCAGGGGGTGGTTTGAATTAAACAGACCAGATCTGGCCACAGTGACCTGACAGGTTTGAGTGACTAGCAGATTTGTGGTTTCCCGTAGGAGGGCAGAACGGATAATAGCGCGTACAGTCTGAGTGCGGGATCTAAAACAAAGCGAGTAGTCTGGCTTGGGTGCCAACGTAGGGTTATATTGATTAATTGACCGAAGACAGTTACAGATGTCTGCCAACCTGAAGTTCGCCGAATGAAGTAAAAATTAAAGGGGAAAGGTCTCTAGTATTTCTTCCAGCTTGTGTCTAGTAGTGGAGACAAATCTCGGAATTTGGAAGCGGCCGCCAAGAAATAAAAGGCGATGTAAACAGTCACGGAAGGTAAGGAGATAAGGTGAATTAGCCTTTAGTCGGCTTTTTAAAGCTTCCTCGGTGATTCATAGAACAGGTGCCTTGGTTAACACTGAGGGGTTTATGTCTCAGAACGACTTGGAGCGTGCCTGGAATCAGGAAGGGTATCGTCGCAGTTGTCATTACGACGCTATGTAGTTCAGCTGCAAAAAAAATCGATAACTATTCCAGAATTCTAAATGTTGCTGTTTTTTGACAGTTTTCATCGTTGACCTGATGTGCGCTGCTGACCCAGTAAAGGAACTATGGCTGTGAATGCAAAGTTGTGGGGGTGATAATTTGAGAAAACAGGAAAACTTTGAACTGTAGCTTAGGTTAATCTACTTTTGTTGGTTGATTTTATTTTATATGATGCAGCTGCAGTACGGACGACAGTCCGCCACTGGTAGAACGCATAAATGAAACTCAATGCGATTAGCGTATCCACTTGCGTGTTGGTCCGCTTGGTTTGACTAACTTCCACAGCTTAAATTCTACGTCCGTTACGTGACGCTCTTAGCGTTTATGAACTAAGGCTATATTTCGACGACCGCCATTGAGCTGTGTTCACGTTTTGTGTCAGCGACACGCACATTTAGTGGACCTAAGCATGAAATGACTCATGATGTGCTTCTCATGAACGGCTCGAAGGAAATCTTGTAAAATGGTGTTTTCAGTTTTGATTTTTGACTGGCTTGCTTCTTCCTTGCAGAGGCTGATTTTACCTTCCGATATACTCAGCGAGTAACCAATGGTTGCACTTGTCTTGTTATCTTTTGATTTTTGTTATTCGCGCTTCCTCCGCATCATCCGTGTACATGCCTTGCGCATGCCTCTCGCAAACGGAGGAGTATGCAACATTATCATAAATGGGTCACATTTAATGTTGAGTTTGCCTCAGGTCAGCCCAGAGCGGATCCTGAAAACGAGAAAACCCAGACTGCCAGCATTCCCCTGACATGTTACTGGTTTTCGCTTTGTAGACCTAGTGAGGTGTTGGCTCACTGGATCACCCATATTCGTCCATGGCCTTGCAGTCAACACCTCTGCCTCGCCTCATCCAGACCACCGTTTCCTCCATTGTTTTTGATCGTCCACACGCAACGTGAGCGCCCAAAAAGATCTACTTTTCAGGTCGTACTGAAACTGAACCGGCTTGATAAGCAAATGACAACGTACCGTCTGATCGGAACTAGAAGCCTCGTAATGTGATCTCCAACGGCAATGTGCCATGAGCAGACGAATTTTTCCGACTATGCAGCTTGACCTGACGGTGGCAAACACGATCATCACACTAACAGTGAAAGTTTAGGAGAGTACCCACAAATAAATTCTAATGTTCAGTTATCTTCATAACCCCGGATACCATCACAAATTTCCCATTGGGCTGGTATTTTCCCCGTGAATACCAACAATTTCCCCCTTGAAAGAATCCAAAAGAATCCAACCTCACTTCACGGTGCCACTGCACATTTTACTGACAGTATTTTCTCCCCCCATTTGGTGAAGCCTTCTCTAGCCGCGCCTTCAATCAATGGCTCACCATTATCCACGTCATTGGTATGCTTTGTTTAACAATTCCAAACGGATTGCGCCCATTTTTTTGGTTGCAACCGACACCGCACAATGCATGACCCCTAGCCTCATCGCCATTTTGATGTTGCTTTTCTATGGTTTTCCTCCATTCTTTCATCCAGTCGTTTTAGCTAGGTTCACAAACTTTTCTTCCGCAACTTACGATTCTTCAACAAAGAAAATCAATGAACCATTTGGAAAACTATTTTGTGGAACGTATTGCAGAGAGAGAAAACGAAGCTCTCAGGGCTGCTGATGTCACCCCTATGTTGCTGGTGGCAAACTTGTCTGGGCGGTGCATTGGAGGAAACACTTGTGGAAGGGGAAAAAGGGTTTTTAATACACCGGTGAAGGATGTCCTCTAATCTGTCATTTTTGTTGTTGCAGTTATTGATTTTACATGTGGGTAATTCCAGGGGGCGCACAAGGCATTCCAGCGGCAGTAGTAGCTGTTTTCGACCATTCTTAGAGATTCACCTCAGTTGGAGTATCCAAGGGGATCAGCGACGCGGTTTGGATTGAATGAACTAGTAAACAAGCGCCAGGTCTGGCTAGCAGAACCCTAGCAGGAGCGAGAAGCTATTAGATTTCGAGTTGTCCTTACGGGAGCGGAACTGGCAAAAGCACGTATACCCTGGGTTCGGGATCTGAAACAAAAAAGACGCAGTCTGGCTTGGGTGCCAGCGTAGGGTTATGGCGATTAATGAACATTGGAGAGACAGAGACATCATCCGACCTAAGGCTGGCTAATAATAAAGAACTTATATGTTTGGGTGACCAGGGTAGCACTGGGATCAGTTTTTCATTATAGCGAAAAGCAACAGAGCTGCAAGCGATTGGTAATTACTCAAGAGTACTACTGTAGATTTGTTGACAGTTGTCATGGTCAGCATGCTCTGCGCTGCTGACAATACAGAGGATAGAACTATAGATGGAGAATTATGGAAGCTAATGCGTTGTGAACAGGAGTGAACGTTGGATTACTGCAAAGCTTAGCCTATTTATGTTGATTTACTTAATAATAATAATGATAATATTTACGGCGTATTTCTCGATAGTGCTGAGCGTATAGACAGTGAAAATTGAGGAAACGGCAGTCTGAAATGCCTACCAGCTGAAGGGTTATGGTGAGTAAAAAAGAAAATGTGAATAGGTAAATGAAAAGGCCAAGAGGAATGGAAGTGAATGGGAAAGCGGGGGAGGCATGTTCATAGTATTTGCACGCCTTCCAGTTGGGAAGCTTTGGGCATAGTGGTTTGCCAAGGGCAGATCCCCCTTTAAATGGTTAGGGCTGTTCCATTTGCCCAGCGATCAGAGAGGGTTAAAGTTTCAGTGCTATCCATATAACGCCAGTATGTTAAGTTCTCTTGTGCCATCGGACGGAGTGCTGTGGAAAGCTGGGGCTAATTAGAAATAAGGGAATGTGATGTGTATTTAGAAATCGATGGCTGACCAAAAGCACACTATCCCGAGGTATGTGTGTTGGTCGGGCGAAGAGCTTGGGTGACACTAAGGTAAGTATTTAGGGAAGCCTTAGAACTGGATTGGTTCCGTATGCACCGAATGCTAATGGGAAGTTTGTTCAAAAGATTGGCATAAATAACAAAATAGAGGTGCGACCTTAAAGGGATCCGGCGATTTCTGCGTGGATGGTTAAACACTTGTGACGGACAGGGTATAGGCTGGCAGAGGAGAACATGGGTGGGTTGGTGGAGAATGGACGCCCATTCACCAGGTTATGCAAAAAAGCTAGTTTAATTTTCAGTCATCGTGGCCAAAGTGGCTGAAGTTTGAAGGCTGAACAGCGTACTTTGTAATTTAGATTTTTCAACCAACCTATCGCTTGCTTAGCAAAGCGACTCTAAATACTTCCATTGGAAATCCAATCCGACTTTGACACGCTGGAATATATCAAGGCGCCATAATGAAGGAGTGATGGAACGTGTTTTATAAATACTGAGGATGCTACCGGATAGTTTGGCTGTGCAAAAATCAGAATTAAACTTCTCTCGACTGAATACCTAAGTGCTCTGACATATTTACAGAGGCTGTGTAATTGAGACCAAGGCCACGAATTGCGGATTTACATGCAATAAGAGATCCGCGCAGCAAAATTGAATCTTTAGGTGATGTACACCTATGTGGTTATTTCGCTCTTATCGGCAGAGAAGCTCATCATCCAGGGGTACACCAGTCGTCCAAAGGAGACAAATCATAACAAACTGCTCTAACCGCAGTACCAAATTTATTTGATTTAAGAGAGTAAACTATTTTGTGTCATCAGCAAACAGGAAAGGGACGCCGTGAGATATTGAATTTAATGCATAATCAATAAACATAAGGAATAGCAGGGGATTAGGCACGCTGCCCTGCATGACGCCACTAGAAACAGGTCTGGGAGTAGAGGTAATGCCGTCAATGGAGGCCACTTATGATCTTTGGGTTAGGTAAGACAAGAGCCAGGATAGAAGGGGATCGGTGATGCCAAAGTAGCTTACCTTGGACAAAAGGTGCGGATGAGGGACACGGTCAAAGGCCTTAGACATATCGATGTAGATGACTGCAAAAGCCATACCCCGGTTCGCTAGGTTGGTCAGAAGTTTCAGGACGTCAAATTGGCAGCTGGAGAAAGAATGGGGTTGGAGAACTCCGTGCTGTTTGGGGCTAAGGAGATTGAAAACCAAAAGATAGCCCACGACGGACCTTTTCACCATCTTTTCCATAACCATGCAGATAACAGACGTTACGATGAAATTTATCTGCAGCCCTCTCTGGGTAAGTCGCCAGAAAAAAGCTTCCCCAGTTAAGTTGGCCTACTAGAGAGGGAAAATTCTGTCAGTTATGATGGGGTGGGCGCGTTGAGTCAATAGGATTGTTAGGGAGAGGAGCATGGACATGGATTTTACCGTGAATTACTCCGTGGCCGCCCCCCTGAAAACCTATTTCCGACGTGAACCAAGATGTGGTGATCAGTATGTGTAAAGATGAGATCTAATTAATAATGGTGGGTGGTGCTGTACCCAACCCCCATGATGCAGACAGAAGACGAACGATGTTGGGCTTTTTGGATCCGCAATCGTGGATCAGCATAAACTGGGGAGATTGAAGTCTCCGGCAATTATCTTTGACTTTGGTGGGCGGGAAGCAAGGTGGTTAGACGTGTCCGCTAAGAGGGTGAGCTCAATTTCAGTATGAGATGGAGGGCGATCGATACAAGCAGCACGGATAACACAGGACGAAACATTTATAGTGAGCCATACCAATTCTTGGCACATTTCGAGTGCAGGATGCGCACGAATGGAGACTGATTGGCCCTAACTCATACACAAGGCAACCGTCCCCACGACCGTCGTTTCTAGTAACTGTAAATGGATTGGCATCCCGCAAGAGGAGCCACACTGTCAGTTATGTAACATCTAGATTGGTTGAAAGTTCCTTCCCTCTTCCTTTCGTTCCTCTCTCGATAACATATTCCTGCTGTCCAACATATTCGTAATGGCACTGATTTTGGTCGCTGTCTATTTTTTGACTCGACCTGTTACCCTTCGATGTTTTGTCCATGTGCGATTTGTTCGAGACCCTTTTAAGGACAGTTTGTGCAGTCACGGGCCACTTGACTTGGGGCGGCTTGTTTTGTTACATTTCACTTTCGTTTTCTTGCTCACGTTGTTTGAATTTAGGCGTTTCGTTCGTTATCATTGCATTTTGGTTGTCACTCTGAGGTAAGTGCTGTTGGACCTGGCCAAGCGTGCAGAATCCCTCGCACGAAACAGGTACTTTCTATTCATTCTCTTTCATCGAGCAACCATTCACTAAGCATATTTTGTACTATTTTTGACTGTCTTTTTTGCTGGATAGTGACTGGGGTTCACTGTCAAATGTATGGTACTTTGTACATAGTTTCTAACTCTTGAATAGTACAATGGAACTTGCAGAGCAATCTGGTTCTCTCTTGGGCCTCGCATCAAATTGGGCTATGCATTGCTTTGGGGTTGTGAAAGGCTATCCAGAGCGTGAGAAGTCTATTTTTTGCGAATCGCACGATGAATCGCCGATGGACCTCACCTGGATCAAGATTCGAACGTTTGGAGTTTACAGGGTGTCTTTGGTAAGCCTGGACTCAGCGATGAAGATTATATCCAGTTTGAAAAACGCAGCAAAGCTTTTAAAAAGACTTCAGTTATTCAGGATCGAAGAAAAGTTCATTTCCACTTGTTCCTCCTAAAAGAGGAGTGATTGAGCCCATATTAGAACTTGCCATGTGTTCTCCACCTGGTCATAATTTTCCAATTATTGTCAATTTTTCGCAACTGCTGGGGTTGATCTGATTTTTCCACGTTCGTATGCCATGGTCAAGTTGCTTTTGCAGCCAGGGGTTTCAGTGCATAGGGCTGTGAAGAAGGAAAGTCGGGGAAAGCAGTCATACGGAGGAGCACAAGTTTTGTCTTGGTAAACGTGCCTGTTGATTTGAACAAAGCCATCGCAAAGCCTGATCGCCTTTCACGACTCCTACAGCGTCCTTTATGTGGATCAGATGAGCGTAAAATAACTTTTTGCTATGGTCGAACTGCCGGTGGTATAAGAGTAAATAACTCTAGATTAATTTCGCGGGAATAATATGTTTGGGAAAGAAACAGCAAATAATGAATTTTTGGAATTTCCTGGGACAACTTATGTGGAATGCTTTTGCGAAATAAAGCATTGCGATTGGCTGAGGCCCTTGGGAGTGAAACAGAGGGACTATCTCGTTAAAACACATGAGACGGCAGTCTTAGAACTGTGAGCATTGCTAATGTTTTAACATATTTGCAGATGCCTGATCCAGGTTCCACCATGTGCATTTTGGTTATAGGAATAAGTCAGCGTAGGTTTTTAGAAATCGATGGCTGACTCAATGGCTTGCTCTTTCGAGCTGCGAGTGGTGGACGACTGAAGGACTTCGGTGGCCCTTGGGTTAGTGTGCAGTGCAGCCTTAAAATTAGATTGGTTTTGTAAGCAGTGGATGTTGATGTTAATTTTTCCCAACACTTGGAATGAACGACAAGGAAGAAATACTACATTTAAGTGGATGAAACATTTTGTGTGGCTGACTAGGGACTTCCGACAGAGAGGGTGGGAACTGGCAGGGTGGTATATAGGTGCGCCGTTGAAGAAGAAATGCATATTTACCAGGTTGTGTTGAAAAGTCAAGTTAATTTGCAATCTTCGTAGTCAAGGCGGTTCCAGTTTGATGGATAGGCAGCGCTCCTTTTAATTCGGAGTCGTTTCCCAAACCATCACCCGCTTGCTGAAGCGCCCGTGAATACTTTTATTGGAAATCCTGTCCTAGATTGACAAGCTAAGTTATATCAATGTGGCAAACCCATGGAGTAGTAAAACGTATGCTTTATAATGGCAGATGTTGCTGTCCAATAGTTTCGTTGCACTGAGACACGGCTGACCAAAATACATTGAAATAATTAGTTGCAATACTTTTAGGAAAGACGGGATAAATAAACGTGGGGTAGGCCGTCTCACACACATGACAGAAACCATTTCAGCCCCATTTTTGATAACCTAAAAGATTCTATCTGGCTGACTGTGGCTAACGGGCGACAGGCCTTAGCAGTTGCATCTACCGTCCGCCTGGGAAGCACTAATCGATTCACTTAACGCGGCAGCCGACCTTTGACGTCCTAAGCTGTTAGCGGGAGTCTTCGATACGCCTGAGTTTCGTCGGTCTTCAATAATCTCCTCAAAATGCCTCTCCGATTCGATTTATGGTGTACAAATCGGTGGGCGGTTAGAACGCGTTTCATTACCCACAAGGGCTGACGGTATTCTAGATCTTATCTTCACAACTGGCCTAACTCAGGTTGGCACGTCCATGGACAACAAACCACTAGGATGTGACCATTCCCAGATTGGTTGTAAGTTTTGGTTTCGTCTTCCGTTATCTCCCCGGCTTCCTTTAAACCATACCACAAAGCCTCACGGGACCACCTTGCTCCATAATTCGTAGCCGAAATCGGGCCGATTCTTTCTGTCGGTAGATCCCCAACTCGCCGTCAACCAAATTTACGCAACTTTAAGTGTGTGCTTTGATCTAACCACCCCAACCCAGTAGGGCACAATTTCCGAAGGGTTGAGCACCCTGTACCGCCTCAAAAAATTTCCCTTAATCCAAACAAAATTCAAAAGAACAAAATGGTTTGCTCTGATATTCCGAATGAACCTTCTGCCTAAGGTTATTAAGAGATTTCTTTATTCTCTTCAGAAGGAGAAGGAACTTCGAGGGTTACACTTTAAAAATAAGGCTGCTGCACTAGCGAAACAGCCGAAAACTAACACCTTACATATTACGCACATCACATCTGTCATATCCAGGGGCATAAGCGCAAATTACCCTCTACTGCTATCAGAGGTGTTATCATTTCACCTCCCACATGACAACCTATGACAACACAATTATGCCGGACATTCCCCCGGTCTCCTTTGCATGCCCTACAAGAGTCTCATTTCACCCAAAAGATATTGAACCATTGTTGTCAAAAATAAGACCGTCCTTTCACGTTGGACCGTACTGCCTTCCCCAAGTCCGCTTAAAAATTGGGAGTGCATACATCCCCATACTATTGTTTAATTTATTTAATGTTTTCTTAAATAGTGGTACCCTTCCCCACCAATGGAAACTTTTGCCATTGTCACAATTGAGAAAATTGTCTGAAAGCATGAGCCATCTAAATACAGACCCGGCAAATATCACCGCTGGTTGTCTTAGGTATTATGGAAAGAATAATAAAAAGCAAGTTATTAACTTAATTGTAACACCGTGCTTTCAGGAACACCGGCCGATATGGGTTTCTCCAAAGTAAATCAATTTCTACTCGGAGGAATAGTGATAACAATGTAGGTTTCTCGATTTGCGAGAGGCCTGTGCAGGGCAAGATCAAACTTTCGCAAGGACGATGCAGAGGAAATGCGAATAATAGAAATCTAAATAAGTAAGGGGATGAAAACAGCCATGAGTTAATGGAGAATAGCATTGGATAGTGAAATCAGATGCTGCAAAGCAATAGGGGAAGCACAAGTATGCCAGGGAAAAGTGAAAAATAGAAAACCGGTTTTCAAGACCAAACAGAGTTTTCTGGGTCTGTTTTCGAGCATAGGACTACGAGTAATTTCGTGTTAAGGTGCAGTACATGTGTGCATTGCTGGCGCAAAGTAAGGCTGAAGCTCAACGGCGGATGTCAACATATGACAGTAGTCACCAAACGTCGAGAGTGCTAAAAGTTTAGCTGAGGAGATGTGTAGCAACGATAACACGGTAGCTGGATGGAAGTGGTGAAAACCAGGGGGAATGCCACTCAAAGTGGATAAGACAGTAACATTTGACAACAGCAAATTGCCGATAAAATGCTGAAGATGGAGGAAAACCGTCAAGAGTTTCTTTAGATGTTTGAGGGATGTTTTGTGAAGCTTTGTTTATGGAACTCCTTAGGCTGCTGATTATATATGCATGCGGCTGGCGGCAAGCTGTACTGGGAGGTGCGTCGGACAAGAGAAATTTTGTGTAAGAACATTCCTCAAATACCCTAGCCTTGAATGTCCTCTATGCTGTCATTTTTGTTGTCGCAGCTTCCGATATTAGTTAGCAGTACGGTTTGAGAATATGAGGTGCACAAGCCGTTCCGGAGACAGTAGTAATCGCGGTTTTTCCCGATCTCAAAGATGCGAGTTGAGACATTCAATGCCATAATCCGCGTAGTTTTGGTTGAACGGGCCAGTAATCGAAGCCCAATTCTAGCAGATTTGGAATTGCCATAACGAGGACGGAGCCAATAACAGCGCGTCTGCTTCGGGTGCGAGACCTAAAAAGCAAAAGAAGTAGTCTGGCTTCGGTGCCAGCTTGAGGTTACGGTGATCGCTGGATTGCGACGACATACCTGCATCATAGTGCATCTATTCCGCAAAATCCGGCGACTAGAATTGAGATATGGTAGCCGTTTTATGGGTAATTGAAGATTTAGGGCTACCAAGAACGACCTATTCAGCCCTGCCAATCCCATAAAGAGCATAGCATGATGTGAGATGCGAGGAGTACACAGGCTGAAGGCGATTAAAATCGCGAAATGTGTTGAGAGTATGAATCCGTCAACAACTACGTTAACATATTCGCCAGCCCACATTGAAAAAAACTCAAAGGTACGTTGCCTAAGTCACTAGTAAAGAGGGTACATCACTACAAGCGAGGTCAAAGAACGCATTGGCGTTGACGTGCGAGAAAGTTGGGAAGTAAGAGGTAAAGCCGAATTCCAGATGATGATCCCAGCAAAGAATCGGTCATGAGCTTGAATTCTAACCCATGTTTTAAGCCTCGTCTAGCCCAATGCTAGCTCGTGTCAGGTTAATTAAGAGCGGAACATCCAGTAACTTTTTCAGCCGGGATTTGAGCGGGCCTAAATTCGGGCACGATTTCAGGGAGTAGACTATTTTAAAGTCATCGGCAAACAGGAATGGGGTGCGGTGATGAATAAATTTAAAGATATCATTGGTACATAGCAGGAATAGGAGAGGACCAACGGCTCCAGCTTAAATAATCCCACTGATAACAGCAAAGAAATGGGATAAACGACCGTTAATATTGACTACCTGAAGGCGGCCGGATAAGTAGGGTGATAGCCGAGATAAGAGTGGATTTCTTATTTCATAAGCCCTAGTTTTGGCCATGAGTCGGGGGTAGGAAACGCGGTCAAACGCTTTTGCCGTGTCTAAAACCATTATCAACAGCGAACAGTGGGAAGCAGCACTATGGGCAAAGAAATTTACGAGGTCAAACTGACAGCTGAGTTAAGGTCGGTCCCTGAGGAAGCCTTGTTGGACAGGGCTGAAAAGGTTGTCAGTTATTTAAAACTTCTTCCATAAGCCTGGATAGAACTGCAGTGTGGTTAATACGGCGAAAGTTTTCAGGGTCGTGCATAGAATCCTTTTTGTGTTGTGGTACAATAATGAAGGTTTTCCAATGTGACGGAAATGTAGCGCCAGACATGAAGAGCGAGAAAAGAATTAGAAGGAGCAGTGGAAGATCTGGACCAGCGGTGCGAAATAGGATTAGTGGAATGTCATCAGGACCTGGCCCAACATATTTCACCACTATCACGATGCCAGCGGCGTCAACTGAAATGGAGGATCATCTATCCGAAGTCATCCTGGGTTGGATTTCAGAGAGTGGCCGACTGTCATTAATGAGAGTAGAGGAGAAATATTTAATGAATGCTTCCACGATGTCTACAGGGGACTCTATGCGTAGGCTGTTGAATGTGACTTTCAGGATAGCTGATGATTTAGACTGCGAGCGGGCTTTGATAATATGAGAAGTCTTCCGAGCTAGGTTAGACGACCTAAGAGCTCGTATTTCCTGCCTTTTTAACCTCAGTTCGGACTCGACAAGTAAATCTTGTTGCAAGCGGTTAGCTCGCATTAAGAGCGGGAAGTCTCTTGTCCTACCGAAGATTTTTGGGCCTTCAAATGTTTCATCTGGGGCTGACAAACCCTATTAAGCTTCCTGTTTTTATGTTGAGTGATCGGATTGGGCGGACGATCAATAGTGAAAAGAAGTTTTGCGCAAAGGCCGTATGCCGCTATCTGCCGGTCGGGCGATAAAACGAAGCTGGACCAATCAAGGGTTCGCAGAGCGTCAGGGATTTCGTCCCAGCGAGTAGACATGGGAAGAGACGGTATGATGGGTACACATGAGTGAAGAAGGGTTGTTACGGAGAGGGAAGCTACTCGTGACCATCTTGTGGTCACTCCCATGGGAGAGTTTTAGTATTGAAACCTTAACATTAGGAGTGCTATGCGTAAAAACTAGGTCTAAGATATTATGGAACCTTGCGTGAGTCAATCCTTTAGCGTGTGTTTCAGAAACAAAGTCGAGCAGGGTAGGTGGAGCGGACAAAGAGGATCAACAAATTTTAGGGGCATTGAAGTCAACTGCAATTATCCTACGGCTGGAGGGGAGACCAGAAAGCTAAACAAGGGCTTAAGTGAGACGAGAAACATCGGAACTACCCGAGTTTAGTGGTCGGTACACACATCCTATGTAGATTGCGAGCTCTCATAATTGCATATGAAGCCAAAGGGCATCAAGGATAGAGACAAGCAGTGGTTGATGGAGAACGGAAGTTGCGTGTGGCTGCTTTACGTAGGCTCAGCGGTCGCCTCTACGATTCGGTCTGTTGGTTTGGTAGGAACAGTAACCCGCCAACGAAAAAGACGAAGTGGAGCTGTGTTATGTCAGCCAAATCTCTGTTATCGTAACAGTGTTTAGCTGCTGGCAGTCTTAGCTTCCCTACTTCATGATTCAGAGAGTGGGACTTCAGGAAGAGTAGGAAAAATTCACTGGAACGTGTAAGTGCACGTGATATGCAAGAGGTGGGTTTGGTGGTGGTCAAATAATCACAAGGGGTTTGGATAGTGCATAGCTTTGATAAGGGAGCAAATTCAGCAAAGTTAGACATAATGGTCGGCTCGGGACTGTCTTTGTTAGTAGATTTATGGATTAAAGACCTAGGTGATAGGAGAAGCTTTGGAGTTAATGAGCAGTTTGCAAATGGATGCCGGTATGGGGGATATGGTGGCAGTGGGGTTGGGACAGTGTCAGGTGGCCGAATGGTGACCTTGTTACGGCGGAGCTGGAAATCCTGGGGATGATTCCTTGACTGTAGTAACAAAGGCTGCCAGCGACGGAAAGTCACTGATAGTGACTTTCTCTGATATGAAGAAGGCCTTTGATTACTTTACAATAGTAAGCATCTACGACATAACAACCCTCTGATGGCTTGGTTCTCCTCCCTTTTGACCTCTATTGAGTGTAAATAGCACTCTAGCCAAGCATCGTCTGACTAACAGTGAGGTTATTCAGGGAAGCTTACTAGGTCCATTGATGTTGCTCTTGTACATCAGCGACATCTTTCACATCGTTGGGCATGGTATTCCTTTTCTGTTTGCGTACGATAACAAAATTGTATGCAGGGTTCTCCGTCGTGACCTCAACACTGCTCGATAATACAAAACATTATATACTGTCGCTTGATTTGCTGTGCACTGTTGGTCGATGAAATTCTTGGACCACAGAGGCAGCATACTCGCTTACAAATGCCACATCTCACAAGAATCTTTGAAATTGATCAAGAAGTCATTCCTTCTTCTCACCTAGTCAGAGACCTCGGTTCGCATTATTGCAGCAAGTTCAATGTCTCCCAATGCACGTGATTCTAGTTGCAAGGACTAGGAGACTAACTGGGTTGGTGAAGTGAACTTTCAGGACCCTGGAAGGTAAGTGGCTGATAACAACGCATACGTGAGAACTACCCTGGACTACTGTTCCATCGTGTGCTCCAGCATGAGACAGAGTGACAGAGTGGAGATTGAGAATACTCAACGAACGTTTGTGAAACGATTTCTGGGTTATTGTTCACCGCTAAACCAAAGGAAACGTTATGCAAAACTACACCTCGATCACCTATGGCCGCGTTGAGGTCAAATTAACCTCTCCTCTTTTCATAAGAATATTGGTAAACATATTTTGTTTTCGCACCTCAAATAAGGAATAATTCTTGCTGTGTTTCGCGATGGGCTGATTTCTTGCTCTCAGTTCCCATGTCGACGATAGCACTTAGGAAAAACCTCATTATCAAATATCCCTCCCCATGTGAAAAACCCAAAAATATAAGGATGATTTTTTCTGTCTCAGCTACATTTAAAACTGATATTAGGACGACGCTAACCATACAAAATCTGTTAGGCTTACACGATTTTTACACTTTAATAGAAATAGCCAATGAGTTAGGCCTGGAGCATTAAAGGAACATGTCGCTCAAAGTCTTATCTCAACGCAGTAAACAAGGTCTTGCCATTTCTATTCACAGTAGTCTCCACAAGCACATCATAGTGGATATGGGCAGTGAAACTCCATCAATGAAACAATGCCAACACAATTTTAACCTAAGAATGGATCTCATTTAGTATATGTGCAGCAAGGCATATAAACAGACAAGTATTCATATTCTATTCTGTCTTCCAAACTAACATTCAACATTCTCACCCGAACCGTTTTTTCCGGGTGCATGTGTCAGACAGCCTGTCCCAAGCACGAAGGCTGGCATTAGTTTATGTGTCATTGTACCTGTCCTGGATACAACCTTCCCATCCTAATGAGCCTTTGGCCCACATTTATTTGTCTATCGGCATTCTAATGGCCTTCATCGTACAAAATTCAAAATGCACACTACCTTCCTACAGCCCCAAACGTACTCCCTTTCCCTCCACTGTTGTCGAGAAAATGACCACTACGTCCCAAGCCTCCCTTTGCCCTTTTCTCTGTCCTTCCGTTACTGGTGCGCCCGAGAACATCAGCAGCTGTTATAACTATGCCTCCCTCTGAAGCTCCGCTTCCACTCAGGGTCGCCTACGCTCCCCTGGATCCAAACACCACCCCTAGGCCCTCCTTCTTCGTGCACTCTCAAACACCTATTAGTGGTTTATTCCCATCTCGTAAGCAGGACCACACCACCCAGTCACTACGCGACACGCACCGTGCACACCTAATAACCAGCTCCCGCTTCGTTATCAGTGCAACGCTTCAAGACAATTTCTCCCCTCCTCTCGTCGGCGATTCTGCTGAGCGGCTGTCACTATTTCTGCTCAGTGAGAGTTCTTTATTAAGAAAAATACAAATATTCGTCTCTCAAAACTTTCCTCTTATTGCGACTTATTACTGATCACTAGGAAGTGACTTTGTGATGTCGCTTCAGCCGACAAAGGTGCCATCTCCGAAAATCAATCACTCAAAAATTTCTCCTAGTTCAGCTTAAAGGCGGCTGCCCTATGTGTCTAGGCCGTTCAATACCAGCCATATTTCGCCAAGATCCTCAACTAAATTGCTTTCAAGCTGGCACACGGCTTAAGGCTGACGTTGGTAGTAAAGTCTCCTGATCAGATGAATAAATCCTCCAATACAAGCCAGAATTTAAATAAGTTCTATCGCCTTTATAATTTTGTGGGCAGCTATGATCTATGGGGAGCAAAAAATCACAGAACGAAGTTTTGTGGATCTTTTTGTGGCAATATAAGATGTTCACCTGCGAATGCCTAGAATAACGTCAACTTCAGCATATCTCGGGAAGCACATGCTTTTCCAGAAAGATAAAAACAATTAAAGCCTGCGATGCCGAAAACTCCGGATTCTCACTCACCTGATTACGCGAATCTGGCCAACTCAATGTCCTGTGACTATCGAGCCTGGTTTCTTAAAAGACTGCCCATAGCACTTAGACGAAGTGATCCGCTTGCTCAACTAACCAGTCCAAACTAGCATGCTTTTACTGGCATTTGTTAATGAGAATTAAGCTAAGGCGTCGCAGATAACCGAGTAAATACAAACATGTATGTGCTGCGCGGGCTAAACCACGGTCCTCCGTTGGCATGCTTATGCCCACTTTGGATTTCTCTGGGCTTGATAAGCGAAACCCCTGACGACTGCGACCTGTTTGCCTAGGCGCTTTCGAACGTGAAAAAAACAAACCATTCCCAATAGCTGCAAAAAATATGTATCGCGGAGAATGGAGTTCAGGAAAATAGTTGTGAAGTTACCTAAATGTGTTCAACCATTCTTCCTTTGGAAAAAAGGATGCAAGATTCTGCAGGAATCACTTTGAACCTAGAAAGCAAAGGCTAAATCGGGTGTGAATGCACAGGACACCTTCAACAATGGATACGTATCCCATCAGCTCAGAACAAACTCTGCTAAAGGAGGGAACCTACGCTTCCATTATTTGGTAGATATTCATTTGGATACGCTGTGGGACGACCTGAGCTACCAGCACATTAGACTGCCCACTTATTCGCCAACCATCCTACCCCTGCCATCCCAATGCACACCTGGCATGTACGCTGACGTTTAGAAAAACCGTACTTAATCGATTATGCTTGTAAAAGCTACTAGTTGGTATGAGATCCTGTTCAAATGCACCATAATGACCCTAGAGATCTCATACTTTTCACTTCCCACTTGTCCATGGCATTTCCGCCGAAACCACTATCTTAGCACTCTGCCCATTCTGCCGTTCGCAGTTCAGTTCATTTCAGTTCGTTGGTGCTCTTTCCCGGCAATTCGAGGCAGCACCATCGGCAAACCGGGCTAATTCCACAAACATGATAATAATGACTGTTACTATGCAACCCATGATCTAACCATCGTCTCAACGCAATGCAGTTGATACCTAGGGCGATGTCAAAGGTTGGCTGATGAGCACGGTATCAACAGGCACCGTATAATCTCGGACTGACTGAATGACACAATTCACACCTAATAAGTACCTAGAAGGTTCGTGACGTACATCCCCTTCACCAAAATATTCCGTCCCTCTGCCTATTTCAAGATAGCCCACTGGACCCCGAAGCGCTCATGGGCAACGTCCTGTTATCCTTTTCCCATCGTGTCTTACTGGCCGCCTGTCTCCGTATCTCCGGCCACGTTTTTAGCTTGCAGTTCGTTTACCATAATACCAACTGGAAAAAATTCAGGACAGCTTCCACCTATCTCCCTTCGGCCGTATTTCAGGCCCACCAGCAGCCACAGCTTCTACTCATCAGCAAACAAAACTTATGGATTTATCACAGACGTGGTCACTGACAACTTCTACCCTAATCCATGTGTCATCTTATCAGTTTCGCTAAGGAGCCATGAAATAGGTATAGTGTTTCATTACTGGCCCAACTCAACACTCGAATGACTCAAACTCAGCCGTTGATAGTCGAAGACACCTAAACCCCGACGGACCACCACGACTGTTGAAAACACGGCTACTACTACCAGTGGGAAGACGTTCCCAACCTCTCAACTGCTAGACCGTCACTGCCACAAAAAGCCCAATCACAACATCACAAAGTACAGCGCGGTCGATGTTCATGGCAAGTGCATTTAAGAGCGGTTTCATTTCCTAACAAATTTGTCTGCTTATCTGTTGTACCTCACATTCCATTTCACCTTAAGCGCCTTGTGAGCACAGCCAACATTTTTGAGGGTCACACCGCTCTCCGAAGAAGACCTTCGAAATACTTCATCCACCTCCGTCTCCAACATCATGAAGCCCATTATTTTTGTCTTACGCGGCTCATTTACCCATAACACAAAGTACCACGTTTTATTTTGACAAGTTTTCAAAGGATTGGCATATTCATAAAGCCCTTCTTCGTTTCCGATTAAATTCCTGTTCACCACACAATCCATTCGAATGCCATGGATTTCGGCAACATCTCACAATTTGCTGCCGTTCTCCAGCCAATTTTGGGCCTAAGGTAAGCACATTCGATGCATTTAAACGCGAAACAGTCCGCCACTGAGAATTAGCCCCAGACAATCCTGCATCATTTTGTCAATCGCTTTATCTAGCTTTAACTTTCGACTCGTACACGCTTGCCATGTGTATTACATTGCACACTTTTGCCTTGCTTTAAAGTGTTTCTTCATTAATCCAAGGAAATACATGCACTGCTCGACATCCCTCTTTACAGATTCGACCTTGCCCTTGCATGCGTCTCAAAAATCGAGAAGTGTGTTTATTACTATTACTATTATTATTATTAGTGCACCGAATTCCCGTAATTCAAACAAAAAATCTCTGTTGTTGGCACAAGTTCATCCAGCAAATTTTGAAGCTGCTGAAAGAGTCCGTTTTCATAACGTGACAATCTTCAAACCAAGGATGGTACAGGGTGCAATGGAAAAACTACCAACACCGTGCCGCTCAATGCCTCACCTCGGGACACACCAGATTCCAATTTCGGTTCAACACCTGATTGAGAGGAGCCACTTTTTGTATGGTTACCAAGTCTCCAGCCAGTCCATTCTACATATTTACTAACCTGATACTAAGGCAGCATGACCTGACCAGCAGTTTTTCAAATCTCCCTTCATAGACAAGTGTGTGAGAGTTTACGCTTTGTCGAAAACGCCGCCTGGGCTGGCCGTTTAAAATTCTAAAGGTTTCCAATAATCCGCCTTGATGCTTCACTCTGTCCAACTTGAGAGATTTAGCTGTTCAGTCGCATGACTTTATACCATTCCCCTCAACCACTTTCGCGGCTAATTTTCGCTCATGTTCAAAGTAAGCACTGAAGATCGCAGGACTCCGGTTCACGCAACTCACGATCACTGTTACTCGTTTTGGAATTTCGCAGAAGACCACACAACGTGTCGGAGACTCTTTCAGCCTTATTGTATAAAATATTGATACCTTCATTTGCCACAGCGTTACCATTTTGAAACGTTTCACACAACGCAAACAGATTAGAGTGTAGGCCTCTCGGGTATTGGAGGCCTCAGACGTAGTTCGGGATAATCGATACCAGCCATAAGACAGTCAGTTAAATGAGTTACCAGTTGGCCACCAAAATTACTTTATGAAATTCCGAAATCTTGATCAGGTTTCCGCATAACGTTATGCAAACGGACTCTTTCAGCAGCTTCAAAATTTGCTGGATGAACTTGTGCCAACAACAGAGATTTTTTGTTTGAATTACGGGAATTCGGTGCACTAATAATAATAATAGTAATAGTAATAAACACACTTCTCGATTTTTGAGACGCATGCAAGGGCAAGGTCGAATCTGTAAAGAGGGATATCGAGCAGTGCATGTATTCCCTTGGACTAGTGAAGCACACTTTACACGACTTCACGCGACACTCATATCTCGATTTTCGCAAAAATCCGCGAATTCACTTTTCACCAAAATTCATTATGAGTTCTAAAAATAAGTTGAAGATTATCGTCGACACATTGTATAGTTTAGTGGTGTTTTCTATTAATACTTAGGTCCAGTTACAATGCTTGCAAAATAAAATGGCTGAAGTAGAGATGTACAATGAGCAGTTCTTGACGATCAACGCTTAATAAGATACTCAAAGCAGCAATGCGCGACGGTAAGAGACCGGAGACAGCAGCATGGCGACTCTCTTTGAAAGCCCGCCAAAACAGTGTGAACACAATTAAACGACTGCTAAGTAGAACTCAACGGTTTCGGTTACCAAGCATGTACAAATTGGAAAACAATGTAAAAACTTTCGGAACAAGGTTTCTGAAAAATACCTCTGGGTTGTTAAACAGCCACGATAAACCCCAACGTGCAGGACATGTTAAGATTAGTAAACCCACCTCGGAAGTCCTGCTAGGCGGGAGTTATGGAAAAATAAAATGTTCTCAGCCATTGACAGACATTTAATAAATTATCCAACGATTGACTTTAGTTAAAAAAGAACTGATAACGAAGACCACTGAGTATTCCCTTTGGGGACGATTAGCGTTCTCTTGAGTGTCCTCATGTGCTGCTTGGAATCTGATTTCGCAGTTGTACGTTGAAATGTAACTCGACAACACTGTATCATCTGCAAGACTATCGAAGTGTTAATCATTAGCAATTTTTTCCGTTAGCCACTGGCCATCACCTGTCGGTGTATATATATATATATATATATATATAAATTTATGGAAATATATATGGAGTCGTTCTTACGAATGGTCAGTTGCTGAGCAGTTTTCCTTCGGTTGCTTCCCTCAATCAAGCTAACTTACACTCAACTGCTTGTGAACATATCCAGTAAGATTGTCGTATATAATGGTGCACAAGTAGGGCGATATAGGTAACGGCCTCATGGTGTTTATGCGTGCCCTTAATTGCCTGTATGTATGTGGCGCGTTTATTACTAAGAACTTCACGACAAAGTCACGTCATACCTGTTTACCCGCTAGAAGATTACCTAGGCTAAAGATAGAATGGTGTAAAGTTAACCTCGATAATCTGTTGATGTTAAATACTGTTCCTGTGACTGGTGACTAATCTCCAACCGGGGTCGCGCACTTGAAACACAATCGTCGACATGAGTAAACACCAAAATTGATGGTCATTATTCGATAGTGGTAATCCCACTGGGGTTGTTCTTTCAATCCCGCTTTCCACGCACCTTGGAATCAAACGTTCTCTTATGTCATGATCGATCGTTTTGTATTTTGGTCCCTCGGTGGCTGACAATCACAGTTCCGAAGATGTATTGGGTATAAAGACCATAAAGCCTGCACAAACGGTAAGCTTCGCCTACGCACTTCAACCAGGTCACATGATCCCGGCACCCGGCTGACCGGGATGGGTTTCGGTTATATATTCAAATATCCAGGACGAGTAGGCCTCGGGGCGCACCTTACAAGGAAGGTCCTCGAGATCTATTGTTTGTCTGTTCGGTATTTCTGGGAGGTGCCTTTCGTGGAATGTATGGGATCCGTGAGAATATGGCACTGAAGGACATACTCACCGCAAACTGCCATGCAGTGAAAGCAAATGTAGTCGTCCTCCTCCTTATAGTTAACGCATTCATAGTGTGCTCATGTTAGGCAACGGAAGCAATAAACCTACAGTATTTCCTCTTAGTCGTCATCATCCAAGTCCACCTTGGGGTCCTAGTGTCTGCAAACGCTACATACATCTGGCTTCATCGGTGATTCGGTGAAATCCACTTTCCTCTTTTGCGGGAAATCCGTATCTTGCAACTGTCATCTTTCAGTATCTAGTTCTGTATCCCGCTAGACTGTGATCCACCATTAATTGTCGTGAAACTGGAGTTATTCAGAACCATTTATCTTATGGTAGCTGACACCAACCTTGTCAGGGAGAATGTGGAAGAATGACCCACTTAGTTCACCTTAATCAACCAGTAATGACGGGCATAACGCATACCCCCCCCAGTTCACCCAATGAATTGCAGTTGCCAAAACAAGATTACCGTAACGTCACACCAACAGGTAGTACCGTTTGCAGAACATAAAAAACACAGAGTACCATGTCACACTTTCTTAAAAACCGTACGTCGTCTTTTTCACACACTAGTTCACTTATCCTCAAGACTTGGTCTCGATTATCCTCCAAACCAATCATATTTCTCGAGAATTGCACGTCCGACACGGTAAACCTGGGATTGAATTGATTCCGAACATGATTACAGACCTAACAGGTACTGTGGAAGTTTGCCATCAAACCCGTGACTTCACACTCCTGTTGCAGCATTAGATTCCTATTTGCGCAATACAGCTGATCGGATAATTAGTGAAAATTGCGGTTGTGAGATAGGCAAACTCTTCACAACCTCGTACTGACCACCAATGCCTTGAACCGTGACATATGCTGGACATTGAATTTCCTGATACCTGGGAGGCGAAATTCACATTACGGAACACAAAACTCACCTTTTTGCTATTCGAATCCGCCGACGATTTTGCATCGAACAAAACTTTACCAGATAATATGGAATATTCTTCGGAAAAACACCAGGACGAGCGTGAAGCCAACTGACACTGTTCTCATTGTTATAAACACAAGAAGATACGCAAGTTTCCTTTAGAAAAACACGAAATTAGTATAAAAACAAGGACAAAAAGGGGACTAACTCCACTGTAATCAAACAAAACACCACCCACTTCCGTGCTAGTAGCCATGACTACAAACAGAGCGCACTTGGGGGAATGCGTTGGTGTAATCCCTTTATATACTCATTTTTGGCCATTCAAACAACCGTACATTTTCCAAAATTGAACAAACATGAAACACGTGCAAAGTTGGTTTGCCATGTCAAACGGCTTACGGTGACTTACATGTATAGGACCAATATCACTAACCGTTAAACTGGACCGTACCCGAAAGGAGTCCGGCGATCTTCAGAATTCCGAATTCCAGTAAAAATCTGATCGGAAACTGTGCTTCTTGTGGTAGATTGCACTCCCGGTGGAGCTATCTGCATCCAAAATCCATCTGGTGTAAAGAGGATAAGCTTGGGCACATCCATTCGGCGTGCAGATCTATCAGGTCGCGCAAATTGGTATACTACCCATTCTAGGGACATTTGCAAAGACTTCGAATATTTCTCACCAACTGTTGACCGTTCTAAATTAAGTCACTTGCGTCAGACTCTTACAAATGTTAAAGACCTTACACAAGATTCCGTTGCTGATACTGGTAGCGTTGAGTCAATTATTCCAAGGCACCACTTTTTCATCTTTTATTCTGAATACAACATCCGATATAGTTCACTCACCATAAATGGTACCGTAGGACATTCCTTTGCGGTTGTGAGCATAATCACTATTCCCTTTTTGATTATCGCAACAACGTGTATTGTCGTTCTATCTTGGGACTAACAACCATAAAATTGTTTCATATCCAATTGTTATTGCTTGCTAGTTCTAACAGTAACTTTGTCTTGAAGGATCTGATGCTATTCCAGTCAGTACGACAACGGTCATTGTCGTGATTTGATGCTTGTTCATTGAATTCAAAAACAATACCTTGACCAGACTGTTTGCCCCGTTACGTACCAGATGTAATCCTAGTTCACATCTAGTCAGGGTCACGTGGGTTGGTGAGAAATTCATCCTAAATCGCTTTTTTCCGTCTCCGAGAACCAATCAAATTGATTTTTTTGTTTTATTCATAATCAACCCAACCCCACCTAGCAGCCAATCCAAATGTTCCACTTATCCAGATTATTGCCCATTGTTTGAAGGAAACGGGTCTAGCGAAGGAGCCGTTCGTGATTCTCTCAATAGAACAATGTAGCGGTCATAACCCCAAAAACCTTCCTCTGTATCCGACTGCAATGAAACGAAACCTGTACACAATTGGAACCACGGATTGTTGTGGTGCCGATCATCAGTAGAGAACAATGTTACACCGTTCTTATGAATCGAAGCAACTGACATCTACCCTTCAGCAAATTAGCCGACACAGTGGACGAAAAAATTAGCCGAAATTTACGTTTTCTCTACGATCCATCTCAGCTTAAACAGGATCATCTGAAGCAACGTGAAACGAGGACCATATTTTTCACGGAAGCAATATGTTTAAGGGTATTTGCAATAACAATAGGAATGCAAAATTTCACTTTATTCATGTTTCGGTCCGGATCTACGGTTTCACGGTAGCGTGTTCCCTCAGCGAACTGAAACTGCAGATATTGTAATGGTTCTGGAAATGAAATTGTACCTATAAATCTAATGTACTTCCTCTTATAATTTTTCTCGGTGTACCGTAACCACCCACGAACCGCCTTACTGATTTTGCCGCCCTTTTTGATTGTATTGTAGATAGATGTTTTATTAGCCAAAGCGCATACGCGTGTACTGTCAAACATACCCTGCAGTAGATCATGTGTGTGAGATCCTTTGAAAGCCTACAGTGCAGATGGGAAGAAAGCAACTCTCGGTATTTTCGAAGTGATCAGTGACTCGATATTTCTCAATCGGGGAATTATTCCTTACGGTCGCCGCGAAACAGTTTCCAAAGTAGTAAAAGATTTAGTTGGAAAATGA
This sequence comes from Fasciolopsis buskii, assembly GCA_008360955.1. Taxonomy (NCBI): domain Eukaryota; kingdom Metazoa; phylum Platyhelminthes; class Trematoda; order Plagiorchiida; family Fasciolidae; genus Fasciolopsis; species Fasciolopsis buskii. The sequence goes on along the minus strand of LUCM01004785.1, from coordinate 112,126 downwards.
ATTTTGGCGTCGGTGGACTCATCCTTTTGGGCTACCTCAATTGTGGTACCAAGAAAGTCTGTTGGGAAAACCCCACGTATATGCAAGGATCATCGTTTGACCGTTAATTATTGTCTGAAACAGAGCGTTTGTACTACCGCTGGACCCGGGGACATTGCGAATAAACTTACGGATTCACAGATGTTTGAAAGAAGTATATCTTCGGATCTCCTTGGATGAATCATCGATGCCAATAACTACAATCAACGCATCATTCGGACTCTATCAGTACAGATTTTGCCTATTGTTCTAAGCAGTTCACCTGCAACCTTTCAGCAAGTATTGAATGGTCGCGTTGGAGATATCGACGGAATTGAAGTTTGCTAGGATTATGTCATTGTGCATATTTTAGATAATTCCACTCACGATACGGGTCTTTTGAGACTGTTTCAGAGGTTTTATGACAAAATTATTACTGCCAATCCAAGAAATGTTCTTCTTCTTGAATGTCTTGATCATTTGGCCGACGGCAAAGGTTTCAGATCAAATCCCAAATGGTTGTCTCACTTTGGAGATGTTTTGTCACCCAAGAACCTGTTAAGGCTGCCCTTCTGTATTATTCTCTTTTCATTCCAATTTTTTCTCTCATGAGTTGTGCTTTGGCTGTGTGCCACACTTTTTTGTCTTCTAGTGCTATTTTTCCCTCATTCTCGCCTAAGATCACCTTCTGTTCTGATGATCGATGTTTCGACTTTTTGGAATTTGTGCACTAGCAGAGCGGGATGGCGAGTTAGTTACCTATGTGTCAGGCGGTTCGAACGGAGCCGAGATCGGATATTCCCAAGCACAGCCCGAAGCATTTGCCGTCCACTGGACAATCAAAAGTTTGCATAGTTATTTGCTCGGTATACAATTCTAGATTGTTTCTGACCATGAGGCTCTAAAATTCACAGTAAATCCAACAAATTTCTTGTCCAACGCCTCTGTTTTACTGATATAGAAATGAAGCAACGCTTTCACCATGCACTCAACTGTACGATTGTAAACAAATCTGAGAAAAACTTGCCACATTTCCACTTTTTGTCTCGCTCTTCTCATTCACCACCATTGAGTGATTCCCACGGATGTTCAAGAAAAAGTTTTAAGGAAATTCGAGGATCCATCCGTCTGCAGCAAAAACCGAAGACAGACTATAAAAATCTGGACTTTCAATTAGCGTTTGATAGGTGTAGTGGTTGCAATCGAACCGATTTACGATTCATGCAAATGCATTTTTTATTTTTGTTTAAAGTTGCTTTCAAGGCTTTGGTTGAATTAAGAATACAGTTTATGCTCAGCTCATGTGTCCTGTCCGTTTGGTCGATTCGGGTTTACTCACTGAGAATTCGGTGGCTCATCAATAACTCACAATATCTCAATCTTGTAATCAGTTCTGCAAATGTCACTGTTCACTCCGAATTCCATTCCATTAAGGAGATACACATTCTGCTATATTAGATGAGCTGTCACCGAAATGTTTCAGGGATGATGCTGAAGTTTTAACACCTCGGTTCACGAAACGTCTCGGGTCAGTCTGCGAAATCGGCGACCGTGCCGATTTACAGAGAAGTTGATGGACCATACAATAAAAATCACAGATGATTTACTCTGTTGAATACTGTATTCTAACTACTGACTGACATTATCCTCCACGGATTGCTTAGCACTCAAGAAAGGTGTAGAATTAGACCCATTCGACCGTACAGTTCTGTGGCACTGCCTTTCACTGAATAATGTGCAGAGAATATTCATTTCGCTTTTCCAACTAAGGCTTGAAAACAGCTAAAACCGAATCTGTGCTCGTGGTGACCTTCCACTGAGTCCATCACAAGATTTGATGTTTGCCAAAGTTGTTCACTTCCAACGTTTCTCTTCGATTCGGTGACTGGAACGACTACGTGGATATCTCTGTCTTCATATGAGGGCGATAGCATTGACAATGGCTCAAACAGTAAGTTATCTGGTCTAGAACATGCGACTAATGTTACGCTTCTGAGTGACCATTCAGTTTCCTCTCCCGTGTTAAGAACCGTTTAAGTTTGGAATGCATTCTTCACACCTGAAGTTTAAAGTACACTTCCAAGACTGGATGTGCCCGAGACTAACTTATTCTCCGAGGAATAGGATCTCAATGGAGTGCATGAGTCTTTCTACTTCGCTGGTTGCATCTCATCAAGTGACAAAGTGATTTGATGAAGGATCGTGGCGTATGCAGATGGCATGATTGGCTACCACCTGTCTGAGACCTCTGAGAGGTTAGTGCTACTTCCGGTTATCGATAAGAAGATCGAAGATAGCTCCTGCTCTACGGGTTCGAGACATGGCCTATAGGGAAAGCAGATATGTGAAGATTTTTGGCTTTCGAAATCCGGTATTCCTAAATTTCCACTGGGAAGTACTGAGTGAATTTCGCTAGCAATGTCGCGTTTAGAGGTATAGTACTAAGCTGCTCAGATAGTAGTGATTGAAGGATGGATCATAGTGGTTTGTCTTCGACCTTGCGATAAGTTAAAAGAACCCTAACCAGTGGGTATTCCGGATTAGATCAAGTTGCATTGCCCATTTTGGGTCTAGGAGATGCTTCGATGGGAATGTTAGAGGCCATAGGCGAGATGGTTAAAGCAACGTTCATTGGTATTCTTACAATCGAAATATTCCCGCTTTCCCATTGTTATTTTGGCTTGTGGCCCTTAATATTTGTTGCTTCTAGGTAAACAGTGAAGCCACAATGCGTTCGTGCAGGATTAATTCTTATAGAACCGGAAATGAACTTATATCGTGTGGTATTGAAATTGAGCAAAAACTTAGGAGCCATCCCAGTTTCACCAGCGGCTGAGGTCTGACCCACAATCGTTCATCTCAGATTGGTGCCTTAGTCAGAGTGCTGTGCATTTGTCCTGCTGGGGGAATCTGAAAATCAGGATGAAAAAACCGCATGGCCTGCTTTGATGATTCTCAACAGACTGTTGAACTTTCAGCCTTGTTAGCCTACGGTTATTCTCTTCACCGGTCCTAAGAATAATGTGAGTCGTTGTACCACTAATCGGGAAGATGAAGGGTGGAAAAAATCAGTTGATCTGTTCGATGAGATTCGCTGTTTTACATATCTGACTTCGTTTGCTTGTTGTTACAGTAGGTTCGCGCGATGCACTTGCCATCAACTGAAAAAATCAAAGTGACTGCACCTGTGATTGACAGAAAAACGAATGGCCCGCCGGGTGAAAACTTTGAATTAGATAACCCGTACCAACTGGGTGGATAAAATGTGTCTTGATAAAGGTTGGTCGTAGAAACCAAGGAAGTTTGCTTATTGTAACGTTTGCTGGTAACGCAGCGTTCTTGTCAGATACATATTCATAGCTTCTTATACCCGACTGTTTGTGAGTCCGTGTGTGTGTGTGTGTGTGTGTGTGTGTGGAACTGATACTTCTGCGCCTGACTGAATTCCCTTCGAACGACAACTTTCACGCACAAAACTCCCATCAACTGGTCAACCTCACAATGGGAAAACCGCCTATTAGATTTCCGCTCTGATTCGAGATCATCATCAGTAGTCCTCGGAATACCAGTTTGGTTCATTTGAAAATAAGAATTGCATAGATCCTGACCATTGTTTAATCGGGTTTCCCAATTTACCCGTGTAGTATATAAGGCTATGTCCGCCAAGATGACTGGTAACCGTTCACACTAGTCATTATTAAACCAGATTTATTGTGCACTTGAACCAGTCAAATTTATTATAGTCGCACTCATGTACACATTTGCAGTGTGAACAGACAATAGTCACGCATTTTTTTCATGGGGAAATCATGTCTGGGCAAGTGGTTCGTGTATGTAAACTTGTCGATCATATGGATAGGGCTAAATAATGCAAGCATAAAATTTGAATTTGATGAAGAACAGAGAGAGAGAGAGGAAAATTCATAAATAGGAGTATTTGGAAATAATGCTTAATCACGAATAACTTGGATATGTCTTGCGCACGTTTCTATGCACCTTAGATATCAAATGACAGATTAAAACAAATGAACCAAACTGATAAACACTTCGGCGCTGCGGGGATGGAGAACAGAGGGGACGAACAAATGTACCAAGAAAAGACTAGAGCTGTGAGGACACTGTGACCGAGTGACCCGGTTGCTAACCAAGTAGTTAGCCAAAAGAACAGGTTAGGGGTGAAATCACGATTTCCTATGCTCCACCGATGGCAAATGAACTTGTTCCACAGGTAGACCATCCAGAAGAAGCGTGTACGTTTTCTGCGCACAACCCGATTTTTGTGCTATGGTCAGTCGAGCTTTGTGATCCATAATGCAGAAATCATGTTGCACGGCATCCTCCATTTTTTGGTCCTACATTAAAAATCAGATAAAGTTTAGCTGACGGCTCCCAGTCCAAGGATAAATGTGACACTAACGACCTGCGCCATAGACAAACGTAATGTTGATGATATTATACTATGTGCGGTAGAGGAATATGCGGAAATAAACCATATGGTACACACGTTTTACAATGTCCATAAAAGTGTGAACTTTTGCACTTGAAGAAGAAACAAACCACAGCTTAGCGTACTTAGATGTGTACGTCGGGCGTGGGAGGACCGGCCTGCACAGGTATCAGTCTGTAGAAGCGTAACGTGGAACGGACAGAGCATTCATTTTCCCAGCTTTATAGGGACCGAAACTAAGAGGAATCTAATTTACCGTTCACGTGCCAGGACAAGAAAATATGTACGAACAACAAAACTGAAGTGAACTTTGTTTCCTTCTGAGCGTGGTTAGAAAAAAGCAGATGTCCGAAAGGCTCGAAAACAACACTAAGGAAAAATACGAAGTAAGACGAAAGGAAATAGAAGCAACAAAGACTCCTTGTGTAAGTGACAGTGAAGCGAGAATTATCCAATGGAGACTGTCAGGTATCATCAGCAGAACGTTCTTCGCTACACCATTAGAAATTGTAATCGCATCCAAAACGATCATGTGTTTCCGACTAAAGAACAGAATGCCTTATTCTGCGGGTATTCACTCTCACCTGTTCCCGTGGGGCTTGGTTTATTGGCCGCAAGACCGGGCGTTTGTCCAGTCGCGTTCGCGAACACGACTCGGCTTGGTTGAGTACAGGAATAGTTAAGCTGATTACGAGCGTAGTGTTTTTGCATCTTGTGAAGGCATATCAATCAGTGAATGTAATATGAGACTTTCTACAAGGTTAAGAGCAGATAACCAATAACAGTCGAAACCGCATGTATTCGCTTATACAACCCCCTCTATAAGCTCAGAAACAACTCGTTCATGCGCTTAAACTTCCTTAGGTCGCCTGTCATTCTCTGAAAAATAGTTCACAACCTGATCGTTTGACAAAAGGACCAGTTAGACATACACAAGTACACGAACATACATACATTCTTCGCATTGTGACTATGAACCGACTATTCCCCTGATCTATTTTAATCATATTTAATGCCATATAATGATGAGTACGAATAACTGAAAACGAGTTTGTGCGTCACGTTGTGTTGTTTCAATATGCTCTTTGGAATTTTCCAAACATTTGTCGAAATTTTCCGTCTCTCGCTATCGTCAAGAGAGCATTGGGAATGCTGCATCATATTGCATGTAAACAGAGGCGCGGAATTTTGCAGTCCATCAGCACTTTCATCCTTGTTATTACCTTTACTACTACTACTACTACTACTACTACTACTACTACTGCCTGGCATATTACGTTTATACGTGTTCATCTCACATATAACTTCCGCTGCAGCAACATTTTTTTAATTTGCAACCGCCAAAAGCCAAATAAATCAGCGATAAACTGATGTTCGGGGGTTATCGCTTGGATTATCGAAGACTGTGATCACATCTTGTGTCCCAAAATCCCTCCTAGTAACCTCTTAAAATACCATTTCCGACGTGCTCGGAGGAGGACACATAACTGACTAGCCGCAATAACCGCGGAACCGATCGTGCGATTCCGGGAAAATTTTATTCATCCACCAGTATGCGAAACACCACTGAAAACAAAAACCAACATCACCCGAACTGAAATCAAATGAATCTGATCTAGAATAACGATCGGGAAGCAGTTCACACTCACTGCTAACCTATAATCCAGCATAAACGCAACGGAAGTTCATCGTTGTTCGCAGAACAGGCGATTTTAAAAACCTATATTCCATTTGTCAAACTAGCGTCTTCAGGCAAGGATGTGCAGACCAATTTTCGTGAGTCAAGTGTTAACCACCAAAGCCTTGGTTTCCTACCACAGATCTGTGTACAGTTAGACTGTGTTCCGTGTATTGGCTGCACCAGTATCTGATCTTTTCCCGCCTGCGTAGGTCCACTCCCTGTTCCCCTTGGATACCCACTTTTTTATAGAAACTTGTAACTCTGGGGAAAAGGCAGCGGTCAGTGAGGCTTACCATGCTGCTTAACGCTAAACGGTGATAATGATGATGCATACGCAAGAGGCAGAAGATTCGTTTCGACAAATGCTCCGTGTCAACCATCGACTAACCACTCTAAATCGTAACAGCTGCGGACTTCGCGATCAATATGTTCCAGAGGACAAGATTCAGAACTTCAGTGGCACTAGTGAGAGTGATATTAGCAGTTAAAATCCATGCAAATCGCCGTAACTTGTCCGTCATTGTGCGCAAACAGTGCACAATATCTTTATGTCCCAGGCATTTGTGCGTGTGCATGCATACATACACTGATTACAACACCGATAGCAGTAGCATAGTCTAAGAGCGGACGATTAGGCCCGGGTAATGCGATACCAGCACTAGTTCTGAATAACAGAAGCACTGATGCAGTGGTTCATATGGAAGTTTAGACTGGGGATTTCACAATCCACCGGTAATTGACGAACTTGTTACTACTGGCTACATCGCGCGGCCAGTTCAGCGGTGGTTTTTAGCAGTCGCTTGAAAGGTACCACCATACAACGTGTTTCAGCACTGCAATCAATGCACGCCATCACCATTACAACGATAATAACAAGAAAATCCAGCACAACTGAGGCGATATCTTACCTTTGTTTGTATAAGTTCGTCTCCAACCCAAAGCGATCCCGAGTCCTTACCTAGAGGGAAGAGTAAACGAATATTTTAGCTATTATATTCTACCCCTATTTCGGTCCACCACTATGATCCCTTGAATACTTCGCGCACTCATTCCATAACTGAAAATCAATCTGCCATTCACGCGTGACCAAGAGGAGCAGTCCTGAAGATTTTCCAACTTCAGCCTTAGAGTACCTACTGCCATCGCCGACAGTAGTTAAAATCAAAATTAGACTTTTTCCACAATTGAAACAGCTTTTCCCGCATTCCAGGAGCTCGGCAGTTTTGAAACGTTATGATATAGAATAACCGTGAGGTATAACTCGTAAGATACGATGCCTCCAAAACTAATGAACCGCGGTGCTTGAATCTTAAGTTGCGGTATGCACCAAATTCCCTGAAAGGGCAGAAAGCCTAATTTCGAGGAAAAAACAACAGTGGGAGGAAAGTGAGTGCAAATTGTCATTGTTCTAGATAGGAAATTGTTGCATCCATTATATCTATTGAATCGTATAGGATACGATTGAAGATTCCAGTTTCCTACATCCTACGGGCAATGACTCAGAATTTTAGGTCAGTGTAGACCCTATTTCAATAGTCAGAGTGTAATGCCTCATACCGTATAGCGAAGCAGAATGCTTTCCATCATTAGTCGTTATCCCCTAGTCAAGTAAATGCTATCTGCCGAAGTATAAAGATGTCACGTTGAACAATATAAGTCATCGGTTTACGGGAAGAAATTAGTCGATCTCAGGAAGTTCACCCTACCAACAAAAAATCGCTGGAACACGATGCTGATCGACCAGGTGGAACAATGGGTTGCCCATTGTGGTTGCCTAGGGCAGCCGAGTTTGGTTGTCATGACGATCGCACGTGTGGAAAGTTTGTTTGTTGAACTGTCTAAAATCCGGATTTTATGGATCTGAATTTGACAGTTAGTGGCCATAAAAACTTATGAATTATGCGAAAATTTCAGCCTTAAAACCGACTGGGACAGACTATGGACAGTTGGGTTGATCGTTTTTGTAGTTGTCAATAAACTGAGAAATTGTAACTTGGGACGCTGCGGTTTTTGATTATTATTGGCATTATTTTTACTACTTCAGTGTAAGATTTTTGCCGAAAAAATGTGGGCAAACTGCAGCTGTTTCATTTTGAGCTTGGAAACTTTAATGCCTTCCATTTAGTCTATTTGGGCCGGATGAGAAGATCTCACGAATTCAAGAGTTTTTGCCCTGTCATTAACCTGCATAATTTTCGTTATTGTTTTTCGCAAGCAAGCATAATTCCACTCCTGCAGTTTTACTACCGGATACATTCAATATTCCCATCGAGAAGAAGTGACTTCCTTCATCATTCCGATGTGTCCAACTCAGTTTTGTTTGATGAGGACAACCAGCGCGGAATTGACTTGGTCGTGCTCCAAGTGTGCATCCTTGCTGTTCGCTGAGGTTCCCCCTTCTGTTTTGTTCCAATCATTATTGGGTTATTAGTAATGGTGCATAGTTGTTCGGGTTCCGTCTTCTACTAATGCCCGTTTCTCCGTCGGTGGTGTGGCCGCTAGATCAGTTTCTTCCAAAATAGAATCGATAACAAGTAATCTCGAGGGTAAGATTTTCCTGTTCTTCTAAATTGCAATTAAGGCTACATTGAATAAAAATGAGTTGAATTTGTCTTGCGATTTCCCACATTCGACAGACTGACAGAGTTCCAAATAAACCGAGCTATGCCAGCGAGAACTTCGATCAAAATTTCCATTGTTCGTCGAGAAAGCTGGCCGTTCGTTCTGCCCATGTATTTGTCTTTGCAACTGCATATGAACTGATAAGTGACAATACTACGCAGACATTACATTGGTGATATTTTATATTTCAGTGACCCCAATCGTTTTGTCGCCTGTTTGTATGATTTTAGATCCGTCTAGCACATCTTTCTGTTTCTTCTGAAGAAGAGATAAATAACGCTTTAGAGAAAAAGAATTTTCTTTCCGCAGTCACTGAAATATAACGATCATACCGAAAGATGCGTTGACAAAAGCAGCCAAAATAGGCCCAGAAGCGATCAGATAAGTGGAGCCCCGAGGTAACTCATTTACCTTGGATTTGCCTAGAAGGATGCCTACATCGTGAACAAAATGAGTCACAAACTCAGATTAGCCTAAAAATCGACCATCGCAACTTCAACTTCTATGGTTCCCTCGAAATATGAACTTGGACGGTTTTGGAAATCGCCTTTTCGACTGATTCTGACTCACACGTCACTGTAGTTGCGGTGACACAGGCAGGGGTGCAACGAATCGACGATTTTCTTAACGAATGTCTGAATACACTGCAAAGTAGCAAATGAAGATGATTACGCAAGATTTTCTTTGTCGCACAAAACCTAACGTTGACAGTGTACCTGATCGTCAAGTCGTTACCAGGACGCAGTGATTTGAATAGAAAGAATAACGCGGGCTTCTTAATTAAGTCGCTGATGACCGAATTTGTTATTTTTGTGACAAATGTCTTACTGTGCGGTGCATGAACAAAATGGAGACGAACAATGCCCTGGAGCATGTTGTTGCAGGGAATCGAATACACGCTAACTTATCGCGCAGCCAAATGTCAACTCGGCGAATCAGGCTCGAACCGAGAACTTTTCGCTTGGCGAGAAGGCCCTCTTAGCAATGAAACGTTGTTGACACAATCCCTAGAAGTGAATTACAAAACTGAACACCTCTCATTCCGGACGTGGTACACGATCCAGGAACGCGATATTCATAGCTAAAATTGGAAGGTGTTTCCGTTGGCTAAAAGCTTCTAGTTTTACTGACGTAATCTTGTCAGCACGACAATCAAAATACAAAGTTGATGTCTCTCAGACCCAATATAATCAAATGACGACTGTAGTACGAGATAAAAAATACATCTCCAACAATGTTTTTAACTTCTTTGTAGTACAGTGCAAGGGGAAGAGTGACACGGCATAAATGGGTCACATTTCGGTTCCAGTCTTCTGTTTACACGTATCAAGATAACCGTTCACGAATGAAGACACGTTTGTTGACGGTAGTGTACGAAAATATGGCGAGATCTGCACATGCGATAAAAAACTATGTAGTGTCTACAAACTATAACTCCACATGAATAATTAGGAATGTGAATGGATGATAAGTCCACGAAAGAATCGGATGGCGATTCATCAACAGTTTTCGTCTGTCAGGCAAGGCCAACTTTCAGAAAGAGGATACAAGGTCCAAAAGTATAGGGGTTTTGTTGTCAGTGCTATGTTTCGCCTACCGATGAAAGGACAATAAAACCTCAGAAGCACAAGGCTGGTTTCCCGATTAGTGCCGATAATCGAGTATGCGCACCCAGGGTGCTTTTGTTCAACCTTCCCCGTACATGTGCACTCATTCCGACGGATAACTGTGTAGTTCAAAAGTGTATTTATTATCTCCATTCACGATCCTACTAAATCAAATCAGATTTTTGTGAGAAACCAACACAAAAGCAGCAAATGCCACGAAACTGTTCGTGTGTTTCCCGGGAAATTCTGTTCATTCATCCGTATACGAACATGCTGCTGACAACAAAAGCCTAGATTTACTAAATTTCCCACAAAATCTTGACAACGACTTCGTTCGTCAGCAAGCAATAGATTTGGGTCACGAGACAGGATGGATAAACTGGGTCCAGAAATGCCAATTTTGGAAAGGCGGGGGCTTTTTGAAATCTACTCATTTGAGATGTTAGTAGTGACATCGCAGAAACTTAAGCCGCAGTAATTCACAGATATTCACCAGGATAAAGTTGTTTTAGTGAAACATTTTAGAACCAAACGCCCCTACCTATATCCAAATATCATGATCTCAAGAGGTTGATTACTTCGGATCAGTCAATGGTAACGATCGGCTCACTGCGAAAAATCAAAACATCCGAAAAAATATTTTGGAGCGAAAAACATAACAACATTTACACCTGTGTCACCCCATCATCCATCGATCTATTACTAATTATCACTTATCGACCATCGAGTCTGTGCATCGTTAACTCACAGCAGTTGCATCAAACAAGGTTAATTGTAACTTACAGTAGGCAAAACTCAACGGCACTTGATCCACTGTCACATTCCACACGACAACATTGGCCGAGGGCATGTAGCTGTTCGCAGGCAAATTTGTATCTGATCTGATTAGCATAAAACAATGGGAAAAAATATCTTTTATAACAATGTTTTGATTAATATTGCCGTAAATTGTGCTGTCTCCAGTGTTTGCATGATAACACTGAGAAATTGTAATTAGGTGAAACATCTAGTAAGGGCCTATCAAAAGGATAACCGAACCGTGGTGCCAGAAGTCCAATCATATCTAATACAAATCTAAACTTCTTGAGGACAACAATTTGACCGCACGTTTATGATCACATCGATCGAGATTGTCTAGTGATTGAAAAGATGGTGATCACATGCGTTACCTTTTTTGTCAAAGGTTTTGTGTCAATAAGCAACCCGTAGTAACCGTTTCAGTGGCATCCGACGATTTTTTTATTCGTCTACAAATGGATAAGTCCTTACAGAATAACTAATTGTTGTTTATAGTGGATGTGCCCCTGTCTATCAGTAATGACCTTGAGTGGGGCATGTGAAACTTTCCGGTACACCTATAGCATACAAGGTCGTATACTGTTTGAACATTCGAGCCAGGCCTAATGGTACGCTAGTCTGGTACGAGTCCTGAGCTTAGTGGAAAAAAAACAGGCTGTAGTTGATTCGAATAAAAACTTATCGTAATGTTTATCTAGTGCAAACAAATTCATGGCTTATCTCGAAAACTTTTGGACTGTAATATGGCAGATTTCGTTGTACTTGAATCCATTGGTTCTTTGCTTTGACGACTTGCAGCGTTCTAGCTGAGTTAAATGAAAGGTAGAGACTAGGGCTATTTTCCTACAGACTTGTCTTCGCTAATTGTCTGAAGACACACGGATACTAGTGATCGTTTCCCTTGGGAAAGTCACTTGAATCAATCGACCACATGGTATGAAGCGTAAAAGTCCAAGCTGAAAAAATGAACTAAGAAGTGGGAAATAGCAAAAACGTTATGCAAGTATCCATGCCCTCGTGGATTATAATCCAAGCCATGAGAACCTGAAGAGTGACTTATTTTGCGACGGTATTTTCGTATACGTCCACCCTGCCGTCATTGTCATTGTTGCTCCCGTCGAATAGAGGAAAACCAAAAAGGAATATAAGATATGATGAAAACAAAACAGAATAGTAATGACCGATTTGTTAACAGTAAACTGGTCCCGGACTTCTGTGATAGAACCGTCAGCAAGAAGTAGGTAAGTTAGGAAAACTGAATGACCGTGAAATATAATATATCTTTCTAATAGTAGGCAGCGGTAAAGTTAGAACCTTACGAATGAGAATGGAACTAAGGAATAGATGACAATCATGAGCGATGTTGACATTGCTGGCATTAGTCCCGTCGAATTTAAACTGCTACATTCTCGGCCGAGAAGGCGTGTTAGAAAAGAATCAAAACAACCTTGTATGAGGCCTGAAACTGTAATGTGAAAGACGTATGAGCCATTTCTTAGGGTCACCTCCACAGGATGGCCAAGCGTTCCCTGCCTGCTTCTCGCTTGTTATTAGTGTATGCATGCATCTAAAAATTACTTACGAGTATTGTGTGAAATTGCTGCTACTTTAGTTGAATGACTACCTTGCAGGCACAAATCTCAAGTCACCCGGTCAGTACTACACTCTGGGGACACCGGACCCAAGTTTTCCTGTTGTTAGAACCGGAAATTGGCTGTTTCTCTTCGATGCTGACGGGAACTGGTAGTTGTTGTTGAGCACGAAACTGGAATGAACTCTGCACGACTGATCAGTCTGTACGAGAGCTGGTGGTTCAACGATAGCACACATGCTTCCTAGGCTCCGGTTCACACCCTGGGTGCAATGCTGGAAGTGCACAAAGGAATCGTTCTAATGAGAGCAAAACTTTATTCTGATATTTTTCTAATACACGGCTGACCGGATGGCCAGAGCTTTGCGCTTGAAAGTTGTGCTTCTAAGCCCAATCATTCATGCAAAACTAACAACATCCCACATTACTCGCAAGTAGTGGACGGAGACAAGTGAAAAGTATGACCAACATTTACTTGAACGGTCCAATTGATAACAGTCAATGAAACTGCGTAAACCACACGAGAAACTACTGATCATCTTCCACAGCCACGTATTAATATGTGTGTCTATGAATGATCGATTTGGGACGTACAAGAAGTAACCAAATGGTGAAGATAAGGGAAACAGTGTCTTTCATGTCGTACATTACGGTTGTAACACACGTGCATGGGCAACAAATTTTGTCTATCTCATCTCTTGGGGAATCGCAAGTAAATAAACTAATTATCAGACCCACGGATTTCGTTGACAGCGACTGAATGACGTTCAGTCTTTTACTCTACGTAATACCACTTGTCTAGGATAGAAGCCAAGAATCGCACATTATCGATGGCTCTTCTATCCACATGTTATTACCTCTTTAACCGCTTTGCCAAGTCGAATTTAAACCTCAGTTGTATGCAAGCATTTCGACAGATTGCAGTAATGACATTCTTCGAGTTGCCAAGTTTGCATGGTGATCTTGATTGCGAGCGTTGATAAACTTTTGAGCCTCAATGTTTATAGTTTGTACGGATAATACATTCCTTCGCATGTCTTTAATAATTTATTTTACCTGCGTTGCTGAGGGTCAGTTCAGTCTATCCCCTTTCCGAGTAAGGTCGTTTTCTAACCATTCCTTTCCTCGATTTCTTCTCTACGTAGTGCAGTCGCACAAAGTTTTGACGATTAATTATACCGACAAACGTTCAACCACTCCCTAAGCTGACTGGCAGCACAACGCAAAAGCCTTGGAGGAGTTTCGTCCAAGTGTTGACGTTTCCCCTTCTAACGTAATTGTTGGAACAAATCAAATGTGTTGTTAACACTTCTTGTCTATTTAAAAATATCTCCGCAGAAAAATGTAACGGACACAACCACATTTTCCCATGGAATTGTTTGTTCTCAGTTGTTCATCCAAAACTCGGACAAAGGCTCACGTGACCCATGTGGACGAGTCAGGAGTACATATGAACACATTTGTGCCATTTGGCCAGGGCATCAGCTATCGATCTCCAAGTGAACTAATCCGACCGACTGCTGATCGCATACTTATACATCAAAGAGGCAACTCGGTTCATATCGATTTAGTACTTCGAATATAGTACTTTCAGATAACATACTTCTCAGTAACCACTGTTCTTCAGACTTTTCTGTACAACTTCACCAGTTAGAAGACTTAGTAATACTTAATAAGTACCTGTTCTTGACTGACTGTGGACGAATCAGTTTAATACAGGTACATACGTGCAGTTGATGCATGAACTTAATGCAATGACTGAGAACAGTTTCAATTATTATTATTATTATTTGCATTACCTCACAGTCTACCTTTTACTATTTTTCATTTATTTCTCTCTTGAAAAGACAGTGTTGTAAGGGAGCAACCAAGGTCATAACATGTGAACGTAAGGCAAATAATTCTGAGATAAATAACTAAACTGTAGTTTCGGTACTTTGTACCAATTACCATAGCGATAAACGATGACCGATGCTATGTTTTGCGTCCTCCGTAAACATAAAAGACGTGCGAATTGTTTTTTGGGGCAGAAAGTGGCTGAGCTATTCCTTCAGGAGTGTTTAATAGGGATGCATGTTCTCTGATGCACGTAGTCAAAGAATAATGGGTTTCTTCGTATCCTGTTAATAGATGATACGCATACGGCTCATACGGTTTCAAAGCTTTTATTACCTTGGCAACTGAAAATTTCCTTTCCCATTGCTGTTTATTGTTAGCATGTGTCCTAAATTTGTGCTCAACCTTCAACGATTAGTTTGCAGACCTGATAAACAATCACATAGGCTACGGTGCTTGTCTCTGCAGATGCAGCGAAACGGTTTAGTCCCAGGATGTACACTTCTTTACTTACATATTTATTAGATGCCTGAGTGGAGGCTCCATCTCTTTTGGTCCAATTAGTCTGATTCGGAATGAGCGAACTTGTCAAACCAATGTGAATTACATTTATAGTCTTTTCAGCTGTGTCGCATTGAGGGAACGAAACCACTGGCCAATGAAACCAAGGGAATTCTCGATGTTTGACTGACGGACTCTGCGTTTCATGCGTCAATTTCAGGTTGTCCGGTTAAACATACACGGGGAAATGCCAGACTTCTACTTCTTTTATTAATGAAACAGGTACGTACATCAATTTCCAAGAAGGGGGCCGCGGCCAGCAAAGGGCTGCCAAGTGGGGAAGTTGACCGGCGGTGGGAGGATTCGAATCCGCGACGTTCACGTCCAGCCGCCACGACCCTGTCCTTTTAGCCACCGCTTTAATTAGAGCTTTTCACCAGTAATCCACATCTTCCATCGCACCAGGGGTTTGAACCCAGGCTTTCCACCTGGAAGGCGCATTTATGTCACTACTGGGCCACCAGCTCCTGTTCAAGCTAATCAGAACAAGCGATTTGAGTTTGTTCAGATGTCGCTCTGAATCGTAGAGGCAACAATCCCGAACAACTCACAATTGATTGCAAGTGTTAACCATAGGAAAGAATTTTACCAAAATACATTGCGATAAACAGGGGGAAATTAGTCACTAAAAGTGTAACATTTCTTGATTGCACACAGATGGCGAAATACCTTGCATAGGAAGCCGAAGCTCACGACATTGATCTGGATAGAAACAGGAGGACAAAAGACTAGAAAATCAGCTCAACCGCTGTCAACAGATGATCAAAATGGATTTGGAGTTGTCAGTAAAACGGACTGCATGAGAACGGTTTGTCTTTTATAAAGTTCTTCGAAATTGTAACAAAGACAGAGGGGAGCTCGCCCGCACTCTGAATATGCGAAATTACGTAGACCCAACGGCACTAAAATGTGCAGGTACAAACATCATTATCTTTCAGCGTTAAAAATCACAGCAAGCCTCACTGACCGCTACCTATCTTCCAGAGTTTCATATTTTCATAGGACAAATGAATATTCAAGGGGTACCGAAAGTGGACCTATAGATAGAGGGAAAAGAGAAGAGTGCCGCAGTAGCCGACAAAGGGGGTATATTTTTCATGGGGTTCTAATGGCTGGACTTGGCAAACGTTTCATCACACGTCGAAGTGGCCAGTTGGTGGGGTTCCTCTCCATTTATGAAGTTATCATCGGCTTTGAATTTGAGCCGATTTGAAGACCTGGAAACTGTGCGTCGGTTTTCCACTTGATCTCCGCTGACTTGACCTTTGACCTTAAAATATTGACATTCGGTCTGAGACGTATGCGCCGTTTAGTTTTGTGCCGCTGTTTTTATTTCGAGTATGTGAATATTGTGATTCGGTTTCGTAGACAAATCTGTTTCGTAGACAAATCTGTATGAATGACTCACATTTGTGATTATGAGTCTATATGACTTGAATTCCGGTTCTGTCAGTTAGCTGAGTTATCTGCCTCGCATCCGAATGTACACGTGACCCAATTTGATGTGTTTATTGATTAGATTATTTGAATAATGCCAGATTTCTGGAAACTCACTCGCCTGCCTCTTAGTTGCTTGATCCAGGGTCTGAACATTATCCAGATTGAATTTTTGTCCTTCTTGGTCTTGGTGGAAGTATTTGAGACCGTGAGAGAGAGAGAGAGTGCGAGTCGTATCTTCTAGCAACTTGTTTATGCTTGTACTTTCAAGTAGTCACTTTTCTCCCGATTATAGTACTCGTCGCATTGCATGCATTTGACTTTGTAAAAGACGTCTATTCTTTCCCCCGTTTTTTGTCGCTGTTTGGGTTTTGATATGTCTTCTCAAAGTTTGGGACGGTCTGCGTGCAACTTTGTTGACCTCCAAACGGTTTCTTCCATTCCGTGGGAAGAACGGAAGACAGGGCACGGTGTGGTAGACGAGTGTTCGCCGTACGTAAAACGTGACCCAGACAGTGTAGTCTACTAAGCTTTATGCGCTGAGATAGTTTTCTCGAAACCGGTAGATAATACTAGATTGTTAACTACCGCATCACTCACCTGGCCACTCCATCCATTCTTACATATACTACATCGATATTTCCAAACCTCCAAGCTACGGACATCTTTGGCGCCCAAACTCTACGTCTCGCAACCATATAATATAACTGAGTGCATAAAGGAACAGTACATAAGACCTTTCAGTTTCAGTGAAATATCAAGCCGACGTCGCACGAGCTTCAGGCAAATTTTCTACACGAACTACCGTTTACGGAGATGAACAGAGATAATGTATTTGATTGTCCATTTTTTCGTATCGTTTCCCATCAGCTTAGTTCCGTAAAATTCAGTCTCTGAATGAGCTGTCCTTACTTTGTTTTCAATCATTTTATTCCTGGTAGTGGTATTCGCATTTAATGATTTCCACTCTACAGTATCCCATAGGTATGTCCAAATCTACAATTTTTGTAGGCTAACCGTATTTTTTTTTCCGTTCGCGCAAAGTGTCTGCATTGGTGAACAACAAATTACGGGGCACCAAGTGGTAGAGAAATCAGAGTGATCGGATTCGTACGTAGGTCAATCAAACCATACTTCATTCTGGATAGCATCGGACATTTCGTTTCAGACTACGACTGAAGGAGCAATCAGGAGTGCAAAGAAGCTGTACAATACAAATTTCCCAATCCGCTCGTAGGCCGACAGAAACCACAAATGCTTAGCCTATTTTGCCTGGATAGGCTGCAATCACTGATGCATTCCGACTTGGATATCATATATTCAAATGTTATCGAAATCAAACTAAACCCCAAATGCCAGTGTATGGCTGATTGCATTCGGTTTCGGCATCATTTTACAGCTGAGATGAAGGAAATTATCTGAAAACGATTAACAACTTATTGTTTCAGGTATAATTCAAGTAATTCCAGGCTGTGGCCCTTTTTGTGAACCACGGAGAAGGGAGATTAATGTAACAAAAAAAGAGGTCAGTGGAACTTTCTTCTCTCTACGACAAAACCACCGACTGAGTTCTCCATGCTTGAACATTACAAGTACTTGCGTGTAGTGTGTTGCTGATAGCCTTTTTGCTTTGACAGTCCTCCTGTCGGATTAGAGCCCCCACGCATAGAAATTCGGTCCTCCGGTCATCCTCGCACTCGAGATGTATGAGCTTCCAGTTTCGATCTCGCTTGAGCTTATCATGGGGACATCAACCATCACACCCAGGGTTTGAACTCGGGGGCTTTCAAGTCAAGTTAATAGGAACTGTCGATTGCCGGTGAGCATAACACTTAGACAAGTTAGGCCCTGTGATTCGGATCATTCCGTAGGTGCTGGACAGCGTAGTGGCAGCAAACACTCCTCCCAAGCTAAAGGTCCCTGAGTGTAAACCTTGGGCCCAACGATGAATATGCATTGTCGATGAGCGCAAATGCGGATGAAGCTCGAATTTCCGAGTTTAAGACTGACCAGATAACCTAAGGTTTGCTTGTTGATAATAGAGTCCAAAGGGCAATCAATCAAAACAAAAAGTTTTATTTTGCATATGCGGGATTTTCAATTGTGCGGTATCAAGATTTGGCAATTTTATAGCCAACAATCATGTATGATTCGTTTTGTTAAGAATCTTTGGTCATACAGTGCACACTACAATCGAGCTTCAAATAAAAGCATTATTCCTGTAAGGGAATTGTCAGCAGACCAACTAACAAACAAGTTTTCGTGGAGAGCTGTCAGTCGTTTGTGTACAACCAAAAATCGCAGTATTTAGGGTCCCACCGTCAAGAACATTTTGACAGCACGAATGAATTTTTTTTCTATATTTGCGCAGATTAAGGGCTGTCATCACCTCGTGGAAAAAGTGAAACAGTGCAACGCAAGGAACAATAGAAAGAGAATATCAAAGATTGGTAACATGTGTTCGTTCATCCAAACCCTTTCTCCACGTCATCAGTCACCTACCTTGACTCGTGAATCAGATTTGAGCTTTTCACTTCCCGGCTGCAGATACCAAATGGTGGTTGATTTGGGGTTGTCTTATCCTAAGCCGTCCGTCAGGAAACCTGACTTACAAAGCAGTGGACGGGAAGCAGTTACGAGTTGACGAACAAGGGTCCGGTTTGCACAGATTTTGATCGTTTGAGATGAAAGGTACAGCATTCCGCGAGCTTCCAGCATGGTTACTGATCTAGCAATATCCAGCTCTTGCTTCTTTGCTGGAGAACAGTGTCTCGGAAGACGAAAAGGATTTGACGTTTTATCTCATAGCGGACCGCATTCATCATGCCACAGTGCCACAAGCGGATATCACAGAGAGACTTCTCGCCGGGTTTAACCCCACCACGTCCTCGACATTGCTACTGCTTGTTCGCGGTCCCTTATTTGGTACAAGGCAAATGTGAGCACACGTGCTGACTGAATCTTTCATGCAACATAAACAGAAAAAGCTGTGTATTGTACCACCTGACTTAGTTTCGCTATCTTTCACTAAGTCACCTGGGAGTGGAAAGCATTCTGAGCATTCGAACGACGGTGTGTTTTTGATATGTTAAAAGTTGCCCAACAGTCGCTGAGCGTCTGGGTTATTTCATAAGTGAGTCCAGTGAAAAGAACACTCCCCATACCCACCAGGACACACAAAAACTCGAAGAGGACGTTAAAATTGATCCTGGAACTTGGAGTGGAATAAAACCGCATAAGGTCTCATTTGTTTGGGTATAGTAACCAGCCGGACGAAGGCAACTTGCTGTCTACCACCAAAGTCATTGGCGGTCCTGGCATCCGAACCGCTGACCTGCTTGGTGACAGACGCTTAGTCCGCTTGACTGTGGCCGGTTTGGAATGTTAGGTGATCTTTCATCTTAGGAATGCTGAAATCGACTGCGATCGCAAGGAATGTTATTCGGTCAAGAATTGTTTAGGTTATATATATAATCACCAAGTGATCTTTCATGTTCCTTAAGTTTAAAGTCACTCATCCCTCTTTGCTTTCCACTTTTGATAATGCTGACGTTTGGAACATCGCGTGTCCTTAATCGAATGCAGGAGTAAGAAGGAAAGACCAGTACTGGGAAAAGGTAAAAAGTCGTTTCTCACATTTCAAGCTTTTATATAAAATTCAGTTATCAGATGCAGGGAACGGGTACAGATGCTGAAGTTATTACAATAAATAATTGATTTCATCTGCACACCATATGGAAGGTCTGTGTTGATAACCTCTGTGAACAAAGAACAGGGTTACGCAAGTAGACTAGCATAGGTTTTTTCAGTGCTAACATTCTTGGCTTCTACGTCCTAACAAAGATTTCAATTCATCCGACCTAATGGGTCATGTCCTCATGAAAAAGAAACCAGCAATGGTGTTTAAATTTTCAGAAATCAAACTCAGGAAACGACCAAAAAGGACCGTTCTGTTAGGGAGTTGAGTATCATCGTGAGAATACGTTATCGACAAGGTACCAGCCGTCATTTGATCAACCCGCAGACAAATGCCTTGTTGACGCTAACCAAAGACAGTGCAGTCATATCTCATAAGTCCGTGGATCGACCGTTTTATTTCACACATCACGTTCACATTCACCAATGACCGATAAAACGGCCTAACCTTCACACCAACTCGCCAATCAGTCAACCAACGACACACATCCATTCATTACACTGATACGGTCAGCACATATGGCCACCTATTCCCTTTCATGTTATATAGGCTATGGATCTCTAGATTTAGTTTCTGTGCATGTTCTTCAGTAATCCTGATTGGAAATCGGACTATCGCCGAATTACTAATCAACGACTATCTGAAGGTTTGAGCGCCAACTCAACGTACACGATGTCACCTCAATAGAAAATCGACAAGAGGTGGTCAGTATCTGCATTTTTCAAGCCTTTTACTTGCTGCCCAAAAATGCAGTTTATTGGAGACCGTCTGTAACCTGATCAGAAGCAGATAGCTACACTTCCGATATTCCCCAAGAAGAAGAAAGCACTCCTCGCATAACACTTGCACGAAATGGCTACATTGGTCGATATTCGAATGTTGACACAATCCACAAAACGGCAGGAAATCATATACTCATCAGAGAGCACTTCAAGGCACGTCATATGCATCAAAATCTCATTTCGGCCATAAGCCAAACGTTCTCACCAGCAGAAACTCGCATCCTTCCAAATACCAGAAGAAATAGTCGGAAGCAACGTGAATCTTGTCGGCTACCACATCCTGGTTCATATCTGATATATTTGTTCCCTGTCATGTGCGGTGACATTTGCATTGGAAGAACAGATGGAAGATGTACAGATTGGACATCAAAACATTCTCAAGTGATTGACCGAAGCAGTGTCAGAAAGCACCACGGTTATCCCGAGTGTGGCTGGAGGTCATCAGCTGAGAAGCGATCGATAAAAACGAAATAACCCAAATCACCTTTTAAACCCTTCAGACATGAAAACAACCTGAAGATTTTAGCTCCCAGTAACCCTGTACGACGGTAGACGGCAGCTAGCTGTCACCGGGCTCGTTACTACACTTGACCTATGGAGGTCTTATGATGTTTTATGCCACTACAAGTTTCAGGCACAGTGTTGCCCATCATGTGGTGGGCCGCACAGAATCATGAAATAGGGCATAAAAAATTGTGTAACCCAGTTCTTTATGCACATGTGGCATCAACACGGAATCGGATTTGCATGACCATGAAAACAACCATTTGCTGTCCGGAAATTAACCTCCGTGCCAGTTCACCGAGAATGATAATCGGAACTTGAGAATTTCAGATTGTTTTAGGCCAGCCCTTGGAAAGTGTGAAATGAGGTGTAGCCCTCCGGCCGTAGTGGTTTTCTTTCTGTACTGTTCACTGGTCATATCATCAAATGCTTTGATTGACGTAGGACAAAGAAACAGACGGATGGAGCAAACGAGTGATGATCAAGTAGTTTAAATGTCTGTCACCCCAAGCAATGGTCTGAGGCTCGGATCCCAAGCCTACCGGCCACCTTGGTGATAGAAAACAGTTCGCTCTCGTCCGATTCGTTATCCCACATCACCTGATGAGACCTCATGTGGTTATTCACAGTCTCAAGTATCCTGATTTTAGTTGCCGCTTCTCCTTCCCGCGCTTAGTGTGCACTAGTGGGTTTGAGGCATGCTCCTTCCACTACACTCGTTTGTCATTTAAATTTGGATTCAAGCTGATGTCGCATAAAAAATGAATTGGCCGATCCAAATATTAAAAACCAGCATCGAGCACCTATACATTGCTTGGATTCTTTTCCCGTTAGCGTTCTGACCACCAACTGAAGTTAACATTAGTTCAACTCATCCTACCTTGTCCCTCTGCATCCCGATTTCGCGGACGAACTACACTCATGAGCCAGTGAATGAGCATAGGGAATACGGTTCAGCTTAGTTCGTTTGTTCGGGCAAGTGAAAATAGAGGTCATTGTGAGTGAGACTCTGTCATGTCCTAAATGAGATCACTTAATCAGCACGATAGAAGTTAGCGGACGGCTAGCGAAGAATACTACTGGTTGAATTCTGTTCACGGCTGGATAGGTTGCAATCCATTGAACCAATCCTTTCTACGCACTTTGAAACAACACATAAAATCTCTCATTCCGCCCCGAGAAGCCCAGCATAGGGTCACGTAACCAATAGCTCAATAAAACCAATGCCACACTCATCAACACATCGTCTACGGTGACAGCGAATGCACAGAATCTACGAGACTCATTATCCCAATCTCCAATTATTTACAGTTATTATTAGGTGTCTTGCCTACTGAGGTCACTCCAGCCTGTCAAATTCAACTGGGTCTCATTTATTTTGCACGTGATCAAGTGACCCTGGCTGATCCATGGACTACGTTCTCAGCTTACTTGCATATTCATACTGGGTTCAAAGATTAAGCATTTTCGTTTCCGGGTATTTTTGAACACCGATTAAATGTGATTTGGCCGGGTGATCGCACGTGTCAGAATGACTTAGAAGCAAAACAATCCAGATTATGAATGGAGAATTTCTCAATGAAATACGGTGTGTTAAAAATGAGCAATGGAGAGGTCTTTTTTACGATTTACTTCCTTTATTAATAAAATTTCAATGTATATCAGTTTTCAGGAAGGGGGGCGCGGCCAATAGAGGGTAGCCAAGTGGGGAAGTTGCCCGGTAGTAGGTGGATTCAAACCCGCGACCTTCGCCCCCAAGTGTAACGACCTTATTCGCCTGGTCGCTGCCGACCATTTTTCAATTCCGTGCTGATGAGTGGATGCAGTAAAAATGCGTAGAATTTTGTGAACAGCAGCTTTTGAGTTGCAAGTGATATTCGTGCATCATTCAAGACTCAAAAATTGCTATCCACAAAATGTTACGCATTTTTACTGCATCCACTCATCAGCCCGTTTGACACGGAACTGAAAAGTGGCGGTTTCCTTCCGATCCTAGGTGTAGGGTTGGGGAAAAACGGGGCTAGAACCATTGGGAAAATGTGCTTCGCTAGCCGTCCTCTAACTTCGATCGTGCTAATTAAGTGGTCTCATTTAGGACATGACAGAGTCTCACTCACAATGACCTCCATTTTCACTTGCCCGAACAAACGAACTAAGCTGAACCGTGTTCCCTATGCTCATTCACTGGCTCATGAGTGTAGTTCGTCCGCGAAATTGGGATGCAGAGGGACAAGGTAGGATGAGTTGAACTAATGTTAACTTTAGTTGGTGGTCAGAACGCTAACGGGAAAGGAATCCAAGCAATGTATAGGTGCTCGATGCTGGTTTTTAATACTTGGATCGGCCAATTCATTTTTCACGCGATATTCACTTCGAAATCAAAGTTAAGTGTCAAACTTGAGTCGCGCTTGTTAGACGCATCCGGTGGCAGTTTGTTAGCTATATGCGATAAATTCATGAAATTGTATTCCTGAGCAAACGATTTTGCACCATTCACTGTGAGCAAATCGAAGAGTAGTCTTAGCGACGTGTTTGTAGGCTCTAATCAGGGATAAGCAAACCAGTGACCACTGATAGAATCCACGTCACTCCACATAGTGCGGTTCAAGCAAATTTTCCAGTCTTTACTGGAAATTTCGCCCACCGAGTTTTATCAACACTTATTTTGCAAGAAGTATTTTACACGTTCCATCCACTCATCTATTTGAATTTCATCACGGCATTGCGTTGAAAAGCGAAAATGGACAAGAGTTGGTGTCCTTGGTGAATAGTTTGCTGAGCCACCCGAAACGTGGCCAATGTTGTGTGAAGATATTAATCTTACAATAGAATTTGTATTCCCCAATTATGGGGTTGATGTGGGCAGTTGTAGATTTCATTCTTTCGTTCTTGCGCGCGAGAATCAAACAAAGTCGAAGGGTGTGTGTGTGTATATGGCTGAGCGCGAAAATAGGGAATTTTCGTTCTATTCCAGTTTCAGACCATTTGCTTCATGTTGGTGCATCTTGTTCATTGGTTTGATTAAATGGAGACAAATAGGTCGTTTCAATTTGCCCGAAATGTGCTAGTCGAATCGCGGGTCTCGGTATCCAAGCCAATACACAATACAAACCGGGGCTTAGTAAATAAAGGGCATGAATAAGCCACGAATTAAATTAGTCGAAATTCTTTGCCCGGACAACACAAAACAAACAAACAGCCAACAAAACCTGTCGTGGTTATCCAGAGACATTTCAACATCATTCTCTAATCTAAAATAAAACTTACACAAGATCAGTCACTGGACTGGTAGTTGACGGGTGTATAATATGCTTTTAGACTTACAAAGCAAGTAGTTTCGGTCTAGGAAAAGCCGCAGCAGTGTTCAGACTGACGTACCTTATTCTTGATGAATTACCATTAAGGTTGGCTTCCGAGACTGCAAATTTACCGCAGTGGCTAACTGGAAATCGAGGTTCCCAGTTGTCTCTTCTCGGTCATTGTCGAGACCGGAACCTCTGTGGCTGTTAAACCTCAAATTTGGCCCGTTCGAAGGGGACATGAACGGAGGCATCGACCACCAGCTTTCAACTGTTAGTTAGCCATGTTCCCGACCGACGACTCGAAATGGGTTTTGGTTCCGCGTCGGTCGGGAGGGTCGTTCAGTGTTTCCTCCAAACAGGAGTTGAATTGCCATAAGTAATCGATGACTAGGATGCAGTGTCCAGAAGAGCCAGTACTTGCAATGATTACATTGCAAATGATATTTCTAGAAATTTTGTCTTCCTCAGCATTGCGAAATGACTGTGACATTGCCTACCATCCGTGAAGCTAACCTAACTGACCTAACTCCCTAAATGTCCCTCACGAATGTTGTCTTGATCGTCAATTGTGCTTCATATACTTTTAATTGCCTTGTTATAGTTATCTCTTTATTATCTGTAAAGTGTTATGATTAACTTTCCGCGTTATGATAGGCAAACGAACCGCATGCATCTGAAATCACCTCCTCTATGTATCTTTATCACTTGTGTGTTCATGTCACCCATTGTTTGATTGAGTTTGAAGACAGACGGTATGAATTATCACTTGTGGAACATTGCTGAGCTCTAAGCACAAGAACAAAATTGGTGGTTACGTTGAAAAAAAAAAACAATAGCTAACAAAAAAAAGATATCGAAAATTTGTTTGTAATAATTTCAAATAGCAGATATAGGTTGATATTCATTCAAAGCAAAACATACCCTTGTGATTGTTTTTTCTTTAATGTCGGACCTTCTGACGACCCACGTGCAAATGCGGCAGATTTCTTTCCGCTCGTGAACACAACGGACATTGTTCGTGGCTGAGACAAGTAGACGCGATGATTTCACCTTCCGCGACTGCTTTCGGGATCAAGCACAAGCCGGCTGATGACTTTCACTACCCTTTGGATCGGATGTACTGAAACTGTTTATCGCACGTGTATTTATTCACCAGTTGTCGATTCTACCGTTTGCATGTATACACGCATACACATCCAGGCAGAGACAAACTCCACAAGTTGCCAAAGAGGAAGTGAAAAGATACATGGATGCTTACACGGGCGATGGAGATAATAGTGCGTACACCTTTTTCATTCAACTGAAAACAATTTTATCACGACAGCGCACACGCGCGCGCGCGCGAGAGAGAGAGATAAAGTGAGGAAGAGGAGCAAGAAGGTAACAGTTGACTAATGACCTGTGCAAACCACAAACGGTTACCACGACAACCGGAGAATATGGGGACGCAGGAAGTTGGAGAACGGTGAATAGTGAACTGACTTGGTCTGCAATTGTCCCAACTATTTAATCAAACAGATCATATAGACTGACGCAAATTGGTTTGAGCTGTATTGTTATTCACAAGACGTGGCTTAGGTTAGACAGAAGGAAGGATTGAGGGAGAGAGAGAGAAGGGCTGATGACATCTATTGCGTTGAGTGAAATTACAATGATACCAAAGTGAACAGAAGTTACAGAATATTGAACACCTCAGTTATGGGTGTAATTCGATTGCTATTCGATTTCTTTATTCCAACTATTCTTATTTATCGTCCTAAGATAAGTTCGCCTGACTTCTATACAACATCCGATTATCGGTGACCTTGGTTTCACTTAGCGTCTCGCCGGTAAACTCTTCGGAACTCTGGGCTCCGAGGGATTCTGAGATACCCCCAGGCGGAACTGTTACACTTGTTTTCAAGATCAATTTGTAATGACAGAGATATTATTAACCGTTTTTTTTCCAGAAAATGCACAATGTACATAATGAGTAGGGCCAGAAGTCGAAATGAAAAACGTTGGATTTCAGCTATAATCGGGCGTTAAAAACGATGTCAATCGCGGGTGCACACGCTGCAAAATTCTTGTAGATCGACACCAGTTTTATTTTTCCGTAATCATTCTATTTCATGTATGCAACATCGTTATCCATAAGGTGCACTGCATGATTAATAAATACGAACATTCTCCTGATTTTTGTCTATCATAAAACACAAGTGTAGGTGCCCTCCGCGAGGACTTGAAAACTCTAACGGCGATCTTTTTGCGGTTGCTCCTAATCAGTAATATAAAGTGCATTCATATACGAGAATGATAATATGACGTTTATTTCCATCGTTACAAAAACGGTGACATCCGCTAACCGACAGAGGGTCCTGGAGGATGATAACTGATGAAACCTGTGGTTCGACTTAGAGTATACTCTGGGCGTTAGGTCAAAAATTTTGAAGGGACCTCCCAGTAAAATTCCAAGGTACTGCCTATCTACCACTTACGTCCGCAAATGGATGACAGATAGCCAACGGTATTGACGACTACGGCTAGTTGAAACTAACTATAGCAACTGGGAGCCCATTTCGTTGCACGTACGCACGAGGTCAACTGTCAGGGGCTGCGCTGAAGCATCGGACTATTTTAGTCGACCTACATGATATTCAGGGGTGTTGCGATCAGTATAGGAATTTTCATTGGTACTTTTTGGGCTCTGACTACAAACAGGAATGAGGCACTTGTCAATTCTGGTATAACGGGTGTCCTTGGTCATTACCATTTGATTTTTCATTTATCTTGCAGGAAAGTTGAGCGGCGGTGGAAGAAATCAAACCCAGGATATTCCGTTTGAAGTGTCGCGATACTGACCATTTGGTCACCGCCAACCTGCCATCCAGACTGTAGAAAAGTCTACAAATTACATCCTGTTGGCTGGTGCGGTCAACCTATCAAATGTCCGATTGTCTTCGCGAGATCTAGACACAGACTAGTATCGGAGTTACACGACTTAATTGATCTGAACAGACGAGATCACCGAGTGGTTTCAACATACTGAAGGATGAGTGATTCAACCGTGAGACAGATGAACTGGGCTTCTTTTCGACAGAAAATTTTCACTGACAAAGCTACCTATCGGACAGGCGAAATCACGTGAAAATCGGAACTTTCTCATTCGATCACAATACGTTGAAATGTCGCGTAATTGTCGATAACTAGATAGTGATTTGATAGAACTAGATTGCAAGAGCACACGGGTTTACATGATAGAATGAACGAGAACAACAACAAGAGCAGATATCGATTTAATTGGTATTTCTGGGTGGGGTTGGATTAGGTAGTATTATCACAACGCGGTTTCATAAACTCATCATGTTCGCACATGCTATTAGATTTTGGCCATAAAAGTCTAATCGCCTGAATAAGTTGAGATCATCCGTTTGGCCGTGGGAGATGAGGGGTCATCACGTTTGTGGTTGTCAGCATATCTGTTGTGAATGCTGGCGATTTGCCCGCGGGGACGTGATAGGCAGTGCTGGTTGCTGGATTGGCCCTCACAGCACATCCGTTTCTCACTAGGCGAAACAACGGCACTTGAGGTTGTCCGACCTCCAAGTGCAAGCCCGTGTGTTGATGGTCTTTAGATGCGCCACGACGGTTTTCTTGTCGTACGAACAAATTGGCATTGCATTTGGGCATTGTCTTCCGCCTGGTTCATCATAATGCGTAATCGTTAAAAAAAACCTTGGAAACCTTACGCAACTGTTTCATTTGTGTTGGAAATCAGTCGTGCACGGCTATCACACCCAAACTGGGGCGTGAACGGGCTGTGACCGATAGTAAATAGGACATTATCGTAACCGTTAGGCCAATTGGGTTGGAACTCGACAGTTTATTGCTCGTCGGTAGTTTTCCAGGCCGTAACCGTTTGCTCATCACATGACCGACCTGTTCGTAATTGACAATTTGTAAGACGAACAATGGTGCCCAGGATATAATTCGAAGCTTTCCTTCACTGAATATGAATTTATGACAAATCTTTGAAGAATTTCTTTTGTAAATTAATGTAAGTTTGAAAACAATTAGCATAGGACAGATTGGCCCTTGGTTTTCGCTGCTTGCACCTACGCACAGACACCATGTAGAAGGGAGTGGGTTGGGCAGTCAAGAGGTAAACAAAAACGAAGATGTGTTGTCTGATTGGTCAAACATCCAACAGCGGAAGATCCGATCTACAGCTTAGTTACGGAACAGATGAACATAAAAACAAACAGACGGATAAACAGCGTAAACAAACAAACAAACAAACAAAGAAGAAGAAAAACAAAGATGCACTCCTCGTCCGGCTGAGAATAATCATCAAATTTTCCACAAAAGTTGACGCTGATTAGAATCAAAAAACATGTAAATGAGAAAAACAAACAGGTTGATTTAATGACTTTGCATTGTAGAAATTACCCGCGTTGCCTGGTAATCGTTGGGAGAAGAAATGACCAAGCAGTATGTGAAAGAAAATAACAGATCACGTTTTCAATTTTCCACGGAACAACGTACCAACTGGAACATCTCAAATTTGCTCGTGAGAACCGTAATCATCTGGCATTTTGTAGTGGTTAAACATGGTTGAAAGATAAGAAGCTCGGATACCGTGAGGTGCCTGCGTACAGTCGGTCAAACAGTTATGACCAAATGTTTTACTAGGTCAACACGGTGAGAGAAAATTTGCTACAACTTTACGTAGTTTGATCTCTTGGTCTTGGTTTGTCCAAGGACATCCCCAGCTAGATAGGTGCAATGATTAGCTGGCTTTTGTTGTCTCCTGACATCTTGGAACATCTGCTGTTTGACACCAGTCAATGGAAAAATGCACACGAATGTACGTACACGAGAAAGTTTCGTACTGAAGAATTGTCGAAGGAAGTTTAGGTATGATGTTTACCTAATAAATATTTGAATGTGTAATGCTAACAGAACTTAAACAAACGAAGGCAACACCACTCGTCCTCCAGAACAATTGCACGTAATATTTGGTCAACAGGAGGACGATGAAATCAAAGCCAACGACAAAACAACCATGAGGAATATTATTTCTATTCTTGTGTGCCTCTAGAATTGGACTAGGATTGAATGTGGTGTCGTTAATCGCACATTCAGTCAGTAGTATGTACACGGATGAACAGAGTTCCGGAAGCATTCGTTCGGTTTAGCGGTTACTGCTGCTCATCAAGCAGGAGTGTTTAAATCGCACAGGACAACCAGAGATCACAAATGTGAACCCAAAAATGGATTCCTGAACCATTCACACTGATGTCAAACAAAATCTTGGTGAATATATATATGTGTATAATATGATGATGGATTTGCATATGTACATATATATAATATATAATAATACATATAATATTGGATTCCACCTAGTGAATAGCACACTTAATAATCGTTTCTTAGTAATCATTTTTTCCCGTGAATGAGCGGGACTGAAACCAGTGTGGATCGTGAGAACGAGCAAAACACCCTTATGCTAGTAAAACCAACAATTTCGAAATTCAAAGTATTTGGTATTTATGTTTTTGAAGAGATGGAGTGATTTTCGTCGCCCATTCCGCATTACATTGCGAGATTTCGGCTTATCAAGCCATTGCCAACTGGTCTTCGTCGCTTTCACTATGGGCAAGGAGGCTAAAAGGCATCCATAAGGCTTCCCAATGTGATCGAGGACGCGTGCGATTGCAAGGAAGTCTAGACAAACGATTTTCGAAAAACCGAATGTTCGACAATGAAGCTTAGAAAACCATCAGTGTCATTAGTGTCTCGTATTGATAATATGTATCACCTAACTTAGTAATGAACGGGATTCGGGGATTTCTGTTTATTAAGTTGTTTCACACACTGCCGGAACACAAATTGTATTGCATTGTATTGTATAGACTTTTGCCTACACTAAATAATGTCGCATTTCATTCAAAATGTTCTTCAGAAAACAAAAAATATGCGCCTAATCTGTAGTTACCCAGAAAATCATTTTCAAACAATTTTCGGTATTTAAATTAGTTTACAAGTTGTAATTGACAAGACCAAACAAAATGAAGGATATTCGATAAAGAATATATTTCTCTTTTGTGAAATCACATCTGATTTGTAAAATAAGGATACAAACAGCAATTGGTCCTTACTAGAACCGGAAACAGTTCACCAAATCACGTGACCGTTAGCTTGATTTCCGCGACAGATGATTGGATGACTTGCTGCGAGTATAGATTTCGGTTCGTTGGTACAGATCGCGAAATGTACACAGATCTGAAAACAGCTGGTCCGCGGTATATTTTGCCCGATCGAGTGTTAGATACGTTGAGAGCTGTTCAAGCGTGCGTGAGTATGTGCGCGAGTATGTGCATGAGTATGTGCGTGTTTGAGAACAGAGAAAAGGAAAAATAAAAATTGATCTGAACAAAAAAGGATGTAAAGAATGAGGCCATCCAAGTTGTTTTAAATTGTTATGAAAACCCGGTAATTGGAATCGAACCAGGGTTTGTTCCTTTGAGCTTAACATGCCTCAAGCTAGCCTATACGTTCTGAATAGAAAAATTTGACAGAAAATTAAAAACGCATGGTACAGTGCTCCAATCCACCATTGAGTTTTCGCGATCACGGACCGTCTCTGAGGCACCGATTGATACCTACCCGATGAACCTCTGCTTTGCAGAATCCCAGTGCAAAACAGTAAACATACCTTGTTTATTCGATAAAACTAGGCCAGATGAGATTCAGCATAAAACCAAATATTCAGCCTAATGCATTTAGTTTACCTATACCATTGCTGAAAAAGTGAGTGGATTAATTTAGGCATCAATCATTTTATTCATGAAGATTTTACGTCAACTTTTTGCCGAAATGCTCCATTTCCGCATACCTCCCTCCAAGTCCAAACGGGCAAGGCACATTTATCGACAGTAGTTGGTTTCAACACGTCTAAAAATGTCAATAACATGTCTAGTGAGCGATTTTGTTGGGGATCATAACCGATTTGTTTTGATCATTTTATCGGGAGATGAAGATTAGTTACAGACTGAAGAATGAACTAGATAAACCATGCCGAATTTTCAATAAAATGCCGAGAGTTGAAGTTGAATTGCCGATTTCATAACCAACCACACCCCGGTAGGTCACATGGAAGCCCAGTAACCATCAGGCCGTTTTTGGTACGAAACAGTCTCTTTCGTAGACCTGGCACATTCCATAGGCGCGGCGAGTGGTTGTTTAGTTGCTCGCACCTATTAGTACAGTTGGCTAACAGATTTCCCACTGTGTGCGCAACTTAAACGCATGCAAGTAAACGAAGTTCATGTTTACTGCTCCATCACCAAGAATTCACAAGAACAGTTTAACTGCTGATAATGGTTTCGTGTCTAAGGGTGATTCTGAGGGGCCAGTATATGCTGCAGTCTCTAAGTTAGCTACTTCCCCTCTACGCATTTCTAAATGCTCCCAAATGACCTGCTTTTACAAATAGCCTCTTCTGAGCAAGTCCTAGGGCTGTTTTTTTCTTTGCGGAGGTCTCTCCACTAGAGGTAAATTCCCGGCGCCCTCCACAGAGCTGACTGGTCTTCGGTGGTCAGACTAAGGAGATGGCTAAACCCTGATTTCAAACCAGCCACAGGGAGCGTACGAATCAGACGACACCATGTTCAGTGGCATCTGCCCTGGGAACCAAGAATGTCTAGCCCCACCCGAAGAGTGCATGAATTGAGCAATCAGTTACCGATCCCGAGTGGGTTACGTGACCCTTAGAACATCCCACTCCTTTATGGATTAGACCGTTTGTTCAGATGCTGGTGGTAGGGTTTCCCAAGTTAACCCCAACTTCGGATTGGGCAGCCGAGTAATATCCAGGCCGCAGAGGAGTCATGGATCCCGATGGATAGAAGATGACGTGGAGATAAAGATTGGAAGAGCAGGCAAAAATAGTAAACCTCAGTAACCACAATAGATCCATGAGCACTAACTGGCAACAAAAGGCACGATCCACTCTGTCTAATTTCAGTTCACGAAGACCGGGAAGTCACAAGTCCAACTTCGAAAACGTGAGGATCGTCGCCCAGGGTAGAAGAAAGCATTCAACGGAACTTTTCGAAGTCTGGCTCTTCTAGGAAGGACCGGTTAACAGACACATCGATCTGAACCACGTATATCTATCGATCCGATCAAAGGATCAACCAGCACAAGCCAGTCGAAACGGAATCTAATTTGGCTCACAACATGTCAACAGTAGACGAAGGTGAACAAAGCAACTGGGCAGCATCTCTACCCTACCACTTCACTCGCAGCAGCCAATCAACACCAACTAAGGACTGGGTAACCCATTTTAGCGGACGATGGCAACCAGACGGTCTCCACAAGATCATGGTGCTGACGTTTGCAATTAATATATATATATATATATATATATATTGAATGTCACCATCATTCACTAATGTGCTGACCGTCAGCATTGGGTCTTACTTCTAAATGTCCGAATGGTTTCCATCTTTCGAATTGTACCAAGTCCCATGAGGGATCATTACACTTCAGATAGTCCTTGGCTTGGTAATGAAGGCGCGTGAGCACTTAGTTCTGTAGGTCTGATCAACTGTCTGCTTGCTGAATTTCATTGGGGATAAACTGACCGGCATTAGTGCAAAGTTTGACATGAAACTGGTAAGCTAATGAATAATAAATTGGAAGATATTCGCGACCAACACAAGCGTGATTACTGACCTTGGCAAACTGTTCAGTAAAGTTGTGATGCAACTGATTGAGCTTGGTTTCCTCGGCTAATACGTGATGCAAAAATTTCTCGACTACCGACTTGTACGCGCAATTTGCACGCAAGATATCCGGTACCGCATCCTCCAACTGGTCTTGCTCCACTGGGATAGCACTATCCCGTTTCGAGTACGGGCTCGTCGGAGTGAGGCTGACTCCGATCAAATCGATTTCCAACCGTGCCACATCACGTCGTAGTTCGACTAGTGACTCTTCTAATTGTTTCGCACAGTAGAACCTTTGTGCTTTAGTCAACGAGGGCAGTTCCGTTGCCCAGTCATGAGCGCTTGTTCCGAAACTGGAAACAGATTAGTCATTTTGAATGTACATGAGAACACGGTACTCACGTACGATCGATTCACATTATTCACAGGACTAACTCACCGTTTATTGACTTGTTTTGTTATCATCCATCCAGCATTACAGTAATCGACAGGTCTGATATGCGAACCCTATTTTAGATCAATCACTATCTAGTATACCTGAGCACTCACCCATTAGTGAAACCATTAAACTTGAACTTCTCTGCTTTTCGATACAAACGGGACTAACTTGCTGAATAGCTAAGCTAACAGGAAAGCTAGTGAAATATGAAACTAAAAATATGAAAATGAAAGTTACTGATAAGAACCGTCAGGTGGACGGGAACTCGAATCAGTTTGAGTCAAAACTGGAAACAGTCATAAACTCTCGTATAAGCTTCAGCTGACCAGTCAGTCACTTTGGTTCCGCTTGTGTATGTTGTCGCATATTGGTTATGTTGATCGCATCTCCAAAACTTCGGCCAAGCAGTTTTTCTGCCACATTCAAAGCGGAATGCGACAAATTCAATTAGGGGACCACAGGTCACGAATGTCACAGTTAACCGTGGATGCATTTCGGATGAATACATCCGAAATGACCGGAAAAGAGGTGAGCAATCATTCCACTTTGATGGTAAGCGAATCGTAGAACGGGGATGTGGTGTAAAGAATATGAAGTTTGTAAACATTTCACTAAGCATCTGATAAGCGGTGTACGTAATCCTTCGTCTGGGTTCGGTGGAAGTACAGACATAAAGCGAATGTCGACATGGTTTGGCCTACACCCCGTTGGTCCAGCATGGTGATCCTCGTCCAGACCTAATTTGATTTACCAGAGTGCATTAGGCATTCCATTATAGGAACGGTTTCCTTTACAAACTGAAAACTTAGAACTTCCTCGGTCGAGGATGTTGACTGCATGAAGAAATTCCCTTTCGACATAATTGCCTCAGGTAATGCTGAGTAACAAAGAGCAGATATGCTACCATGAAGCTACATATAGGCTTTGCATTTTCAGCCGTCTTCGATATAAGGGGAACTTCGTGAATTGTCTTGTTTACTCAGCAAGAGACAAGAGACTAAGAGTTAGGATGTATGTGAGATGTACTACATCAAGCGGTCCTCTTAAACCACTTATCCGCCTCTGTGTGAAAAAACGGGCAAAGCAGGGACGTAAGCAGCCAGAATGAAAACCATGCACCCATCAGTCCCATTTGGGTGTGTAATTGTGTTGGATTTCGTGAAACAGTACATACTAATAACCCGGGGACGACTATTTCCCTTCACCTGTATGCGAGTCCTGGATAATACGAAGCCGCCAATGGAAAAGTGAATTGCCTCGTCAGCCTCAGTCTGTTCTTGTGCAGCAAATTACCTGCTCCTGTAGGTCGTGTTCGAATTCTCGCACACTATGAGACATGTGCCCAAAACGGTACATGAACAGATTTTGGCTGTTCTGCTTAATCGAACGTTTTGAGCAATCAACTGTTCCGTTACATGAAGCTGATACCTGTCGCCAGATGTGACCCAAAAATTTCACATCCCAAGACTACAAGGACATGGCGTTTGAATTCATCGAATTCGACTTTTGGAACCGGGGCTGTGCAGCCTTCGTGATTGTTGTTGTTGTTGTTGTTGTTGTTGTTGTTATCGAGGCCATAACAAGTACGGGCAGATTCTTTGTTTCGCACTATCATCAATTTTGTCTGTCATTCAAACAACCATTTTACACTTTTGTCTGTCCTTTCCTCCACTCTTACAGTACGCACTGTTAACGAATGCCACCAAGAACACTAGTTTTCTGTCTGTCGTTTAGATACCGGAATTTCGTTCAACACTAGTCCGTTGCCAACTGGGTATATCTCCGTTGATGAGAGTGGGCTCGCCATCGTTATTGCATGACAGCTGATCCGGCTGTCAAATAGACAGTCACGTGTTGGCGGTCAGAAATCGAATGGCGAATATGCATGCACGCACATATCCTTAGGTGTCCAGCCAATTTAAATCTAATTCCGATTGGCTGCCAGTATGTATCAGACTTGTCACATGGTTCGCATGATTCATGCTGCTGACGCATTATGCTGGGTGCATCTGGGGTGTAGGTATGGTTGCCCAGACTGTAGTTCCCACTTGCATGAAAGTTGACCGAGTTGTGAAGTCGAGTCAATTCCTAATTACTGATTCAGGCACAAATAAGCTGCTACCTGCATTTCGACAATACGTTCCGAATGCATTATGTCCTCGTCTTGTTACTTACAGCCAAATATGTTCACGCCTAAGTTGGTGATATCAGAGCGGAATTTGTTCGTGTTGCAAGTAGGTTTTACGACTCGGTGAGTACATTCTATCACACGTTCGAACCATATGAAAAACCAACTGATAGGGGAAATCTAAAAAGAATAGCCATTGCTTGTATTGCTCACTTCATTTCCATCAGCTCGGCTAGATAGTAGACCAGATTACGTTGATTCGTGCTGTCTTTGGTGTCTGCCAGCCGTACAAGATTGTTCACCTCAAAGCCAATCACCGGTTTTTTTGGTCTGACAGGTCGATTCACCTCGACTGTGGTGCTGTTTATGGTCGGCTGATTGGCCGCATTCAGGACGTTCACGAGAGCCAAACCACACGATAGGAGACGGGGAATGCATTCGGCGGTGCGTAACTCCGTGGCACAGTCACAGGCTGCAGTGAGTGCACTTCGAATTTGTTCCACATTTGTGTCAAAAGTGAGCAACATCCAGAGGGCTTGGAGATGTGCCGGCAGTCGGTGTCGTAAAGGGGAGATCAGAATGAGAAGCTGATCTGCCTCCATCAGAGACTGATGTAAGAAACGGATTGAAAAAAAACTGAATCAGCGAGTGATCGGCTGTGTTCAGTTTAGTTATACATCTATCATCCTAAAAAGGCCAGAGATTTGAATTTCAGATCCGCTAGTCACTTTGACGCCGGAAGGCTATCCGCTGCCACCCGGCTCGTTATCACACCTGATCTACTGCGACCTTATGTGATTCTGCACCGCTCTAAGTTATCGAAGAGCGGTTACTAATTCTCGCCCTCCTTTTGTATTGCGGATCAGGTTGCTTCCACCACGCTCATGCTTCCAGCATGTCATGTGCTGATCTCCCATTCTACTTCTGAACGTCAGAAACCATGTATTACAAAACATTATGCTATTCATGTCATACAAGGAAGCGGGTTACCGAAAAGCTGTTGTGGCGATAATGCTGCACAACTATATGCTAGGTGAAAATTGCAGTCCACTCTATTTAACACGATCCTACTAAATATGAAGAACATGGACACGTTATTCTACTGCTTCCCTATCGGGTCCTGAACTCGGAATTCGGGAAACTATGAATCGACTACTTGTGCAGCTTTGTTACTCAGACCAGTGCTCGGTGATCTACTAGACGTGAAGAATCAATGTGTGATTCAGCACAATGGACTGAATGCATTGGAGAACATACGGACTGCTATCGTTTAAAGGCTAATATCGAATGGAAACTGCTTAATGCACTAATGTCGGGGGAAAGAAAACCGACACAGAATGTTGTCTCATGGAAATAGATGATATGAATCATGGCTATAACTGTAGCAAGTGAATAGTGTTTCCACCTTTTTAACATAAATCCCGTATTTGATAAGGCCCAGCGATCAAATCGAATTAAACTGCTTCCGGGGAGGTGAGCTGGATCAATGCCAATTTCTTGTCAGTTTTGACGTAGGGGAACTGATGATGACCTACCTGGTTTCTGCCACATTGCGGTACCTGCGGCGTTAATCGGACATTGCTAGAATTCGTTAGAAAAAGGCCTTGCGAACATTGTGTAAACAAATGAAATAGAAATCAAAAATGATTTGATGTGCATCACGGAGTGGGTTTTCCAAGCATGAAATGAGTCCCCCATAAATTACCCAAAAAACCATACATCTTGAATAGCATCGGTTGAGAAAGTCCCACTCATTGCCTCCCCTTAGCGGTATTCACAGCAAAATACAAGAACGAATACAAGTTCCCGTTTCTCTCCACCAAGACGAGATGGTGAAATCTTGGTACCACAGCAACCACGAACATTGTACCAAGCGCACGATTCTACGCTTGCCGCAGACTGTGGCTGAAGGGTGTATCAAGCACTCAAAATGTTCAACGTCGCCGAAAGATTGTATAAACTGAGCTGTCAGTGATCGGCCCCGGGTGGACCAACGGATTCCATACCCCATTCCATCATCTGTCGAGTTTGTTTATGAATAGCTAAACTTTCTGCTTGCGGACCGTTAACCAAGGCAACTGATTCGGTGTTGGATAGATGACAGTACTGCACTCACAGGCAAACCTTGGAAGTGCTTGATGGCATTCTATGTTGATGATCTGTCTGTCAAATCGCTCTGCCTACTTTACATCAAATGGAGAATTACCTTCGAATTCACCCTCTTGGAATTCAGTGTATAAAATGCGTAAAAAGTGTGCACAATAAAATACACGAAAAGTTTACTTGTACTGTTGTCACTGACACACATTATGAGTTTAGGCAAGTTACCTATATATATATAATATATAATATATATATACAATATATCTATAATATACATATATATATATATATTCAGCTACTGCTGCTCTGGTTGTATAGCAAACTTAAGCTGAGGACCGTAGTAAACTGAATAGTGTTCATCACAAATTGCATGATCGTGACAGGCTTGACGGAGATTATATATAACCAGTGTCTTCACTATCAGCGGTCGGGATGGTCAGTGTCATTATGACTGCATGGATTTTTTGATGATGATTAATGCACGAGATTGATTTGATCGACTGTGGATCGTTCGGATGAAAGGTCGAATCAATTTTCTATGTGACTGGGATGTTTCACTCATGGAAAAGGGAATAAAGTTTCCCAGCAAGTACAAGACAGGCTTCTCTCGAGTCACATTTTTGTCCTTAATTAATCTCTTTTCTTCCATTTTAACCGTTTTTTTACGGTAAATGAAGCTGACTACTTTCACTTTTCAGCGTTCTGATTAAAACTGTCTGGCGATTCTTCCGCACTATGAACAGATGGATCCGACGCATTCGTTCAGCTCTATTCATTGTAACCACACCTGGGAGTGTGATGATTTTCACCGGTGCTGGCAGCTAATTTCACTGTGTTCATGGGACATTTGGTGATTGGATTTGATGTATTTCACTCTTTGTTATGATGTTTCCACGCGAGCACGGACGCCATAACGTACGCAAGAAGCTCAAGTACACATGCAAGCATGCGCATACACACGAGGTCATTCAATTAGTCACTTTTGGATTGTTATAAGTCTGCCGCCAAAACATATGTGATTTACGGTATGACATCCTTACTCGCCAATTATGCTTCAACCGGAAAGAAGTATTCATGTGAATAGATTAATGTAATAGGGTAAAAATCAGATTGGGAGTAATTAATTTCAGACAGGTAATTCATCTTACACTTTGTTCCGGAGGAGAATCGGAAAGACGAAGAATACGTTCCATCGAAGGTAAGTTACTCATCAAATTCTTCACAATCGATTCTGGTAATAACTGGTCCACAAACATTTCTGCCCTATCCATTTCCCCAGTCGGTTCGTTCAATACTCTCGGTGATTTGGAGACGCGGATGTGCGTGGACAGTTCGATCACAGCTTGGGCGATATCAGCGGCTTTCAAGTGCATCGAAGCCATCGCAATGGCGATTGACTCTGCGGCTTTCACGGAGAACATATTCAACGAGGCACAACATCGTCCCGGTAGTCTTTTTGATCCCAACCGCAGGGTGCGATTGAGACTAGGCTGACCATTGTCTGAAGTACCGTGGATCGCGTTGCTCTGAGCACCGAGATCGGATGCAAACACAACAGTTGTGACCGTGCTCTCTTGATCACCCGCTGTCGGCTGATTTGAAAAATTGGGAAGTAAGAGACCATAATATGACTTATTTACACACGATCATCTTGATTCGGGTTTAGTATTCCAAACAAGGGCAATTCAGAAACTCTTCATACTCACCCAGGTTGATATGACAAGTTCATCGTAATAATCATAGCGCAAAACAAGTGGGAAATACTTTGATCTGAGTGGTAAAAGTCGTTTATTTGAAAACACCATGATAATAAGTTTTGCAAACTTCCAATGGAGTAAATGCGAGGCTCGAACTATATTTCACCTGTCGTGTCACCAAGTAGCAGATAGGAAAATGGTTATAAACTTGATAGCCAGATATGAATAGATAAGGCTCAAAATTAGGCTCAGATAACGGATGGCGAAATGAAGAGCTTGACGAAGTGAGGATGTTTTTCTTGTCAAAGTTCTTCCTTTTCAAATACCGGAACGGTATGACATGAAGTGATTCGCAGTTGAAAGGGCAAACCTTGTTGTAAAAATCATTGTAAGGAAAAAGAGGCGTACACGCAGACCGTCTAAATGAAAATCAATTTTTCGATCTGGCTTTAGATAAGAGGGGCTTTACAAGCGTTCGACAATACGAGAATAGAAAGGCCTTTCAGTAGGCTGGAGGACGAGACGAATGAGGAAAGGTCACCGAAAGAGAGACTGTCGAAGCGAGTCGTGGGTACCAAGTAACAAAGACATGATCGGTGCAAAAGACGTAATGGAACAACAATCCAGCTTGAGTAGGTGATTACAGATTGGTCGGCAAAGAGTGGGTATTGATCAGCCGGGAAGATCTTCCTTGAATTCAGTCAATTACAGAAAGGACATTGTCTTCCCCACATAAATGCCGCATT
This sequence comes from Fasciolopsis buskii, assembly GCA_008360955.1. Taxonomy (NCBI): domain Eukaryota; kingdom Metazoa; phylum Platyhelminthes; class Trematoda; order Plagiorchiida; family Fasciolidae; genus Fasciolopsis; species Fasciolopsis buskii. Next base: position 71,413 of record LUCM01004785.1, on the reverse strand, counting down.
CCAGTTTCCATAGCCTGGAACTAGTAGCTTTTATTGATTTTGTACTCAATCCATCCTCATTAAGTTCGCTGGCTGGATCTGCCCATCGTTCGCGATTGGCTTGCTTAAGCGGCTTTATTAGTTATTCTGTCAATAGACAAGATTAGAATGTTACCACCTCAGTTTTGGTTGCTTCTGGTCTGGGTTATGAATAAGTCCACTCAGTATCCACCAACCATATGGTAAGATTGCCCCGAATCTAGTTCTCGTGAGTTCATACGGCATCCCCTCAATTCCTAGCTCATTGAAGTTTCTGCCGTACTTTCGTCTCCTTGTACTTCAATTGGCCGTCGGATTCATATATTCGGTAATCTCACTCTATTCGGACCTTAGCTTCTCTTACACCCTGCAGTTTATCACTGGCGTACCTGCTGAATTTACTTGTCCTTAAGCTTTGCTGTTATTGTTGAATTTAGACACCCTCATTTTCCGATTGTAAGCATACTGGGAATAAACAAAAACAAATCGAGTGCCAACTCGGAGCATTCACTTGCAAAGCCATTTTGGGGGTCGTTATTTACGTACAAGGGAAACGAACAAGGGCCTAAGACGAATCCACCTTTAGTACAATGCCAGTTACAGCACACGACAACAATCGTTGTCAGTAGTCTGGATATCATCATCATCATCGTTCAGCGTTAAACAGCAAGGCAAGCCTCACTGACCGCTGCCTTGCCCCAGAGTTACACGTCTGGATATAGTGCGTATTGAGCCCGTGGTCTAGTTTGATGAGCAGGCAAATGAACCAGAACAGTGATCGCCAGCTACAACCGGGTATTTTTACACTCCGTCTGTCCGTGACCATGGATAAACTGTGCAAACTAAACTATTGTTGATCCCTTGGTTCAAGTGGTATTCGTACGAACTCAGCCCCTAGCAAATAGAAATCTACTTTGGAAGCAGCATAATCTGAAAACGACTTATGTCTGCACCCAATACCTGACAAAATCAGTGATCCTAAGCACTACCGAGCGAGCTTATTTGCTAATTATAATCGGATAGTGAATTTTCGAGTAAATCGTGTGCTCAGTTTCGAAAAATCTGAGATGCACAAATCGACGTTAAATTTTCACTGCTCAATCATATTAGGTTTGCCAAGATCAATTGTTTGTAATACATTATGAATTCAGTGCTTAGTGGAATGCATAATGATTTGCTTGTTGACCTTTCGTGGGAGGGTGTGGAAGGGCAGTGAATTTCACAGTCTTATCGGATTGTCGGCAGTGAATTCAACTTAAGAACCTGTAACAAATAACGAAAACCATTTCTGAACCACCTGTCACGTGATGGAACAAACACTGAGATTGGAGCTTCAGAAACCACCAAAACAGAAACTGAGTATGAAGGAGGGTTTCTTTGATGCCGATAGATTTCCTGTAAAGATTTTACTTCTTTGGCGGAACAAGAACTATTATCTGAACATCCTTTGTATTACCTCCATAGGTTAAAAGGCAGTGACAGAGGCTTACCTTGAAATTACTAAAGCCGAAAATGCCAGGGAACCATGATCTACGAACTGATTCGGAACGACATCCTGTCTCCAACGCTCCAATATGGTCAAGAGCCGAAGCGTTACTCTTCTAGCGAAGATCTAAGGGCGTGTGAGATTAACACCTTGTGAACTCCGGCCGTTTGGAGTCGAGCAAATTAGGCCGAAAACCACATTTTTAATCCGTTTTTGACTTAAAACCACACTGACCATATCTCAGTGATTCCGTCTTCAACAAACGTGAAGGAAAAGTGCGTGCAATGAATGGGGCTCTAAACAGTCCCTGTTCTTCATCTTCTTCTCCCCGACACCTGCATGATGATATCAACTGCATCATCATCGTGATCTTCATCGTCATCATCGTCATCATCATCATCACCAAGAACAACAACAACAACAGAAGACACCACCTTGCTTGCTGCTATGAAAGCACCTGTTTTGGCAACGATTTACAAATATTCCGATGCTAGCCGAGGGAACTATAAAGGGAAATGAAAGATTACGCAGAACTATTGTGAAGAATACAAATTGTTAAGAAAGTAGGATTTTTCTTTTTGCTAATACGTGAAGGGATTTTTTAATCCGTTCCGACACGACCAAAAACCTTGGCTGCTCTCCGCAGATTGTCGGCTTTCTCAAAAAGAAAACCATAGTAACAAGAATTTGAGATTCTAATGACCCATGTTATGTATATATACATATATATACATGCATATGTATGCATATATATATGTATCTATGACGACACGCAGATATACACATCGGGATTGTTCCAAAATTTGCATGGTTTTCGCACAAATTTCCCTTGGTTCAGATAAACGTCATGGTCCAGTCTCGTAGTCCTAAATCTTCATCGTCAGATATGGTTGAATGATTGTTTTCTCCTAATGCAAATATTAAAGGCTACCGCTTGGTGAGAAATCGTTTTGAACTGGACGAAGATATGAGGAAGTACACAAAAAGCGTCACTTGATACAAAATAACATTACGGAAAGGGATAGAATAGAATAGGTTCATTCATCCCATCCTCGGCTGGTCGAATAACATCTTATCACCGGACTACGTGGCAATTATTTTATCTTTGGCACATATTTCGTAGAAACGTTTCCAATTTCGAGGACTTGGGAAACCTTTGGTAGCATGTAAAATAACAAATCATGGGAAGGTGGAACTTCAAAACTGCCGCGGCGAAGACTGTTGGTTACCATGGATGTTGTAATTGTGCGCTATCACAGAAACGAGAAACAAAAACATATTTACCTACCTAAACGCCTAGTGGACTTGAAACAGACACATGAAAAGTTCCCTTACTTTATTCAATCCAGTTTTTCGGTATTAGAAAATAAAAAACTAACTACCCAAAAGAGGATACGAATAGCTGATTAGATTTTCGCGTTATCGACTATTCAAACAAACAAAAACAATGAATGTCTTTTGAATTCGTCAAATGGAGCTTGTGTGACCAACCCCCCACAAGAACAACGGCGTCGTTTATCCGAACCGGGTGGCGCAAAACAAAACCTTGAAATGTTGGAATTTGCCAGACTACAGGTGCTTCTTCTGGTTTGACAATCAACGCGCGGAGCACAAAAACGTGTGCTCATTAGAGTCAACGCGCCGACAAATTGTTTTCCCAAATAGATGTGGACAGTTTCACTTAGACTAGTTGAAGTTGTTTGATATAGAGTACATGCTAATCTTTCTTCTATGGTCCATATTTGTGCAATTGCCTACAGTGTACAACTATTTTGCATCGTTCTCTGCCATCACTACTAATTTATCACACGATAGTCGGAAAATGTTAGCTCGGTAGGTATAAATATATCCCCATCCAGTATCAGCTTGAGTTTGAAACACCAAGAGCCATGTTCATTTGCCTACGTTCACAGACTCCCTCGGTACTCCTCAGAGTCGTTAGGGTCTCTGTTCGAGCCATTTTCAAACACTCATTGCCCTCTCTCATTGTAACTGACTTGATCGATATAACTGGATTTCGCCACTATGGGCAAAGTTTGGTGTGCTATTTCAGCCTGATCATTTAGAGTGAATTATCGATCGACTAGGCCGTGGATTTACTGATGCCGTCAGGTGTCAACAAGAAGTTTTAGTCCTGATAAATAGTGGAAGCGAACAAGAGACCTATAAGGGAACATGAATTTGTTGCCCACTGTGGACATTTTGTTTACTGGCAGGTGAACTTATCTCTATATGCTGCTGACGGCAGTTCACAGAATGGTACAATAGAAAGTGCACGAACTGTGATAGAGCCTGCGGAGTAGATGCACAATTCAAGCGCTTTAATGTGAGGGTACTTTTGGCTCCATATTTGCTAATAGCTAGGTGCCTTGCAGATTATATTCAGGTTAACGTGATTTCAAGGCGGCACTTCCCACGGGTTATTGTCTAACGATAAGGTTCCCGGTGCCTGTCCGAATGGGACCTAGTATCACTGAGATGGGATCCGAGTTTCCTGAACATGCTCGAATTTCCAGTTGAACTTACACCAGCACGCGAGAATGTCCCTGGTCAACCAGTAAAACTTTGAGCTAAAGAAACTTATCCTAGCACAATGCATGGATCACAACAGCTATCAACTGCGTCGATTGTGGAAACAGTACCCCCTTAGGGTCGGATCCACTGTCCTTAAACACATAGCAACTTCGCTTTCAGTTAGACAACAAATACAATGGTGTTTCCATACACATGCCTCTTCGTCGATCATTTATGTATGGGAATGCGAATTTCATGTCAATAACTGGATAACCGTCGGTTCGTGTGCATATTACGCCCTTCCAATCTCAATGGACGATACTCCAGGCCTATTCTGTTTACGCTATGCATAAATTCTCAAATTTCTTGTTTACGACTAGCCAGTTTGATGACCACTTCAGAATCAGAATATTTTGTTGTCTGATTAGCGCTGTCTTTTGGTCACCCGTTCCTTAGCAACGTTAGTGTTATCTGGGATTCTAAAAAGACAAGTTTCATGATCATGTGCTTGTATGTCAACAGTCAAGCTTCCCAACGCGGCTTATCACACACCATGTTGACGTCAAACCTGTGGTAGCAGCTGCATACGAATAAGCACAAATACAGGCTCGCATAGGTGGACTTGTTTGCGAGGAACCGGTGAATTGACAATAGAATCCAAGTCACGTGGACCTGCAAGCAGTTTTCTTTCAGAAATAAGGACAAAATGACTCATCACTTCGGGAGTAGATCGGTGGCAGACACTATAGACTAAGACAAACTGTTTCGGGGAATAAGACTGGAGTGATTTCCTCTCATTTTGCTTCGAGGATAAGGTTGAGAAATCTCTCGCGTACTCGCAAAGTGTTCCGTGTCGAGCGGTAGTTTCGGACAAATAAAGTCCAGCATAGGGGTGTTGAATTCAGGCAGGATAAATGCAATTAGCCATCGAGTTTGTGCTACAAATAATTCATTTCGCCTAATGAATGAGAAACACGTCTATCCGACCGGGGTAACATCTTCTTCATCCACCGGACAACAAACGAATGCGAATGGACCTATAGTATACATAAAATACTTGTGCGGACTCAGCCCAATGAACCAATGACGACCGCTGTCCCGTGAATGGCCGCCATCCAGTTGTATCCATCCATACCTTCCACCGTCCACTTTGTTCGACCAGCATTATGTTTATTCTATAGCTAGAATGAAATTTGAGAAGTCTTGAACTGACTGCACAACTAACGCAGAACATCGTACCGGGATGTTCTATAATGTATGTCGAAATGGAGCAGTCGTAAATTCACATGAATCTACTGACCGCTACAGTCTCCAGGGGCCGATATACGACATCAGCAGTTTCCTTTAACATGAGGGTGAAATCATGTGGTTGTTGAGTGCAAACGTGCGAAGACTTTCGGTGTTCGGAAGAAGTTGTCTTCCTACTGTTGGTAAAATATGGTTGGAGTAGCTCAGAGGTGGGTGTTAGGTACTGGTTCACTATTTACAAGAGCCACTGGATCCGGACTAAAAATAGTGGTTGGGATAGTTTTTGCACATGTCCACAGGGTAACTGCTTCAGCATACACTGTTCTCCAAGGTAGGTTACCTTTGGAAGATGGCTCGAGGTAGCCGATCGATTAGGCAATCAAATGTCAGGAACAATGTGCTGGTATGACTGTTGGGTTGGAGTCCACGAGTTTTTCTAATGAAAGGTTGGAGATAGCGGGTGATATGGCCCAGTGTTGCAGTTCGTGGCATTTTCACGTTCGTAATATCTTCTATTTTGTATAGTTGTTATTATTTTTTGTAAATCATCTTTCACCGCTTCTCGTTCCCCCTTCCTCTTCTAGGATGACGTTGATCTAACGTAGCAGTCAAAACTAGGGCAGCTTGGTGCAACATTAATGGTTGTAAAAGTTAAACTGAACTGAATCGACAGCAGACTATTCCCATATTTTCAGGATTCACGTTAGTACTAGGAGTTTTAGCATACCTGTCCGACGGTCACTGAGACGCCTTTCGCAACACACCAAAGTCAAGTCACTCGGTCAGTCTCGCTCTAGGAAGGTCTCAGATTAGAGTTTCACTGTGACTAGAGCTCATCGCCGTTGCATACCACCTACAACAACCAGGATGTGTGTGTGTGTGTGTTACCTCTTGTCACTGGCCTGACTTAGGCTAATCAGAATTACCGAGTTAGGTTTGTCCAGGTTTCGTTGTCGGTGGCAGGCAATATCAATCCCACACACTACTGGCAAGTAGCTAAGAGATTTATGTAAAAATTGTTCACCTTCACCAACGAGGTCAATGCTACTCGATGGCGACAATTTAATGCATCTGACTCGGCTCTACGGCAATTCGGGTTGGATCGCGCAACTCGGGATAGTGAAATTTTGTATGCCGAGCTGATAGGATTTATACAAAAAACTGGAAAGCGAACACACTGCATCAACTAGTACTATAAAATGTTTGCTAGTAATTAAATACCGTCTCCATTACAAATGATTTCCATTGTATTTGTCCTGCTGTGGAAAACGTCTTGGATCAGTTAAGGAATTGGCCCCGTTCCGCGGAGCTGGTCCACACACACATACATGCACACACACGCAAACACGCACCATTTGCTTGCTGGCATCGTGCAAGAACTTTGTTCTAGTTTAAAAGGATGCATTCCTTCGAAATGCAAGCTTCCATGTCACAACTTGTGGGTTTGACCTTCTCGAAAATGAATTGCTTTCCCTGACGAACCTACGCTAGAATGTGTCTGATACATCGAAACATCAAAACCACGAACTGGCTTGCTGACGGGCCAGATGTAAACGCGGCTTATAATGTTTTAGGTCTATTATTCATTTGTGTGAGAATAGCCCTAGCACAATGACAGTTCCGGTGTATCATCCTCGAAGAATTTCGGAAAATTGACGCTCAGATCCTTTATCAAGTGAGTCGAAGTGAATCTAAAGGACGTGCCTCTGCGTTTCTCCCACCAGAGGCGACTCCATTTTAGACAGGGTTATTACCAAACCACCCTGACTTATTTTCGCTGAAACTACGTGCTAAATTTTCAAGTACTGATCGTTCTCTGCTTCTGTTAAAGCCCAAGATATACTCTAGATCAGCTTTCCATTCATTCAGGCAAACAAATCAAATCCGAGTTCGCCTCCGTCACTTTTCACACAACAACCTTACTCTTCTTCAGAAATCCCTTCCACTCGCATCTGCCTGATGCTCTTTTGAAACCCTGCCTAATGACATTGTCAAACGTTTCACAGAGACAGCCAACACAATCTTTGATATCTGCTGTCCCTCATAAACACTATTCGTCTCAAATGGCCGTATCTCCGTCCAGAAACCGAAACCTCTAAGAGGACGTAGGGAGCACTTTTACAAACCCCGTAATGAACCAAGCGTGCAGTGTATTTTCAAGCTAATAAAAGCTGAAATCAAACGCATCGACATGACATTCGCCAGCCAACTCTTGAGTGGCAACAATAACCAATTCCTATGACAATACATTTGATTGTTATATGGGGAGAAAACGAAACATGCGAAATCTTCTGCGGATGTCGACAGCACCAACCGTGCTTTCATCCATCCTTCCACTTATACCCCGGTCACACATGGGCAGGGTGATGAGATGATAGTTACAAGTTTTTCTAGGGAAGAGGTGTTCGATCTTCTCCGAACCCCTAAAATTACCCCAGCGATTAGTCCTGCCAATCTGCCTTCAGCTCTTTTAAGGCATGGTGCTGTGGCTGTGACGGATGCATTTACTTCTCTAATTAACTCATCATTAAGCTCGTCTTCTATCCCTGACAAATGGATACCCGTCACTACTACCCGCATCCCTAAATCTAGCAGTTCTACTGCTTTAGCCAAACGCTTTCGACCCATCGCCTAAAATATTCCGGTTTTAAACTGAAGGAGCGTGCTATACTTAAGCGCCTGCGGTCCTTAAACGCATCATTGAAATCTGTGCGTTGCGCCTTTCTAAACTATTCGTCGGCATTTGATTCAGTCCCACGGTCTCCTCTACTTCGCACACTGGAAACATCGGGTTGTCCCAGGCCTTCATTAGCGTGACTATCCAATTAGTTTACTAACCGAACCCAGTGCACACGAATGGACGGTAAAACTTCAAAACCGTTGGTTACCAACTCAGCAGTGATTCAGGATGCTGTTCTTTCACCGATTCTCATCTCTGCTTGCATCAGCAACCTATCAACTAGCTCATCCTGTCAACTGTTTAGTATGCTGGTGGTGTTGCCCCCTCTCAAGCCGTTTCGAACAACGATGATTTTCCAGCAACCTATCTTCTACTTGTGATTTCTCTGTACGAGATGGTCCAACACATCTAAATGTTTCGAATGTCTGTTTTCTCTTTCTCTCTCTCTCTCTCTGTCTCTCGATCAGGCTACCCAAACGAAACATCCTTCATCAACTCAAATACTCTTATCAGGGTTGATTCTGTGAAATATCTAGGAGGTACTACTAATAAAATTCTGAAGTGCAGTTCTCACATTTTTACCTGTATAAAGAACCTGCGACGATTGCCATTTTAAATCAAGAAGTTTCGACACTACAAGGTGAAACAAAGCACCATCTCCCGATTTGTATACCAATGTGTTTTCCCTATCCTTCTTTACTGTTCTCTTGTCATTTTTCCACTTTTACTGGGCACCTTGTTGTGACTACAGCCGCATTAATAATTCCGATTGGAATTGTAGTCTGCGATTATCGTCTAGAATCGGATGTGTCGGACAAGTGGGCTGAGCTTAAACAAAAGTGAGGTTGGATCAAACCATGGCCTGAGTCTACAAGTGTGGACTAAAAGTGCCGATAATCCTCAAATGGCTCATGCCACCGGTGACCGATGTCACTGTGATATGCACACAAGCTTACATAAGTGAATCCTTATATATATATATATATATATATATATATATATACCAAGTTTACACAAGTAGAATCGTAGTTTAACATTCCCACTCGGAGGTGCTGTCAGTCATGTTAGATACTAGCCTGCGTAGGACTAATTGAGGTGAGTTTTTCTCATCGCAACATGTTACTCCTCAATGCTGAGTTCAGCTGGTGCAGTGAACATGATCGATTACCAAAACACAGGTGCTCAATTGTACTTATTATTCCCAAACACATATCTGGGACAAAAAGGACCATAACATGGGGGCAACGGGATCCGAATACAAGTTCGTTTGCCTCGGTGGAATATGGGGGGACATTTTTGCCTCAAACCCTCTTTCCATGTCGCTTTTGCATACAGCTGAATGGAATGTTTGCAGTGTGTGGTACCGAAAGTTTTCCTGCTCTAAGTTTTTAATCGGTTTTCATTCCCGCAGAGGTACCCCGTACTAGCACCGACTATTCAACATACTTACGTGGTCAAAATGCTTCCGAGGTTCCCAGCTGGACCAACATCTGGATGACAAGCAACTAGTCCCAGCACGTGCATTTGTCGAGAGCCACAACCAAACTCTAGGGTGAGTGATGTGAATTCTAGTCCAAAGTCGTGTGAAATGGGTGCTATTCTACTTGTTTTGGATGTTAAGAGTGACCAAATGGAAGGCTGAACAACAGTAGTACAGGCCGTTGTCCAAGGTTATCAGCTGAAAGCAGACGTCAGCGAACGTGTATGGAAGCGAATTTTTCCTCTCAGATGTGACAATGGTGACAGCGTTACTTTTCCAATTCGACTGTTTTCACCTTCTACTATCATAAATGGATCCAGAACACGTGAGGTTTTAGGCCACTATAATACGTGTTGCATTTGACACGGGTTAAACTAGATTTCACAACTAATGAAATGCAAATGAAATAATGACTCAGGGTGAAGTGCCCATCCGATATCTTTTGCTGAAATTATCAGTCAAAGCTAGATTTTGTCCTGGCTGACTCGTTCTTGATTAAGATGAGAACAGCATAACCCAAAATGCTGTTTTTGACCAAACCATCCCCGGCATCCAGGTTTTTTGGAGGCCAGTGTGTAATGCTGTGCCACCTATTTGATATCATCGTACGGAATAAAAGCACAATTAGAACTGCACAACCCCCTGCATGGTGATGCTCGCATTGTTTATGTTTACTTCCCGTTCAATTACTAGGTCTCTGTGAGAGGTGAAAGAATAAAGCCTCACTTCTTCTCATCCAGTGATACTGAAATGCGATGTGTTGTATCCACTTCGGTTGGTTCACAGAAGAAATCCAATCATATTGTCGACGAATGCCTCAAGTTAGACACCACAGAATTCCACCCAGGTGCTGTGAACCAGTCAGCATTCTCAGGAAGTTATGATGGTTGATTTCAGTGGCCCATGCACAGACGATATCTTTGACTCGTGATGAAACGACTGGGGTCTAGACGCCAATCTGAACATTGACCAACACCAATTTTCAGTCACTGAGAATGACGATTCTGCCATCACTAGGCTGCCTCTAAGGTTTTATGGCACTAAGCTTTGATTTGTTTGTCCATTGATCCGATAAGAACTACTAATTTCATTGATGCAGAATATCTTTAGGTTTCATTGCATCAAGAAAGGTTCTCATGAATTTAATACCATGGAACTTATACTTGAATGCTCACTGTCCCTACGATCATGGTGTCCAGTGTACATATGAAATCTTAAACACGGCTTACGTCTGTGCATTCCGCTCTGTCACGTGACCATGACCAACACACTTGAACCCCATCTGGCGATTGTGACCAGTGTACCTCGGTTCAGTTGGTACAATAAACAAACTTAAACTAGGTTGCTCGGATTTCGATTGCTTCCCTACGCAGTACCAAATCATAGTAAAGGAAACAGCCGAAATCGTCGAGTGGAAAAACCACAGAGAAGGAGAAATGTTTCGAATTCAAGGAAGCCCTCAGATGTGGCACAACCATTTCGCCTAAAATGACCAACACTTGTGTTGCCTGATCTCCGGAGTTCAACCGGGCAGTCAAACACGACCGAAACAAGACAATCCACTAAATGAAGTTTTCATATTTTTCTCTGTCTCAAAGGATGCCCATCTTGGTCCATCTTCTTACCACTAGAACAGTACACACTGACATCCAATCAGAGGGATGTGCAACACATCTCATATGCATTGCTTGTTCAGTTTACTGAATTCTCTGACCCAATAATTTACGACAAACCTCAGCATTACTAATAAAGTTCTGTCAACCAACTCTACCAATATGGGAAGACATCATTGTTCATATATTGAGAGTCCTCTCTCATCATCCCTCGTTGAACGGGTTTGCGAAGCGTGTGGCACACTGGACCTCTGACGGACAACCAGATGTGTCACATCGACGCCAAAGATGTCTCAAACTGGTAACTGCCAGTCGACCCGTATGTATGGGCAAATAGGAGACGCAACTGCTCAAACAACAAAATCTATTTGACTCGTCCAGCTCCTTCCCACCTAGATCAAGTTTCGACTTTCCGCCAGTCCAGTTCTGCAACCCAATTTTTCCATTTCAAAGGCACAAAACGCTGTCGTTCAGGCGGTCGAGAGAAACGGACCTTCATCCAGTAGCCCAGCATGTTCATATTCTTGGTCAGATAGTTTCCTGTCTGAGCAACTGCAATGTCACTTTTTATAACATGCTTGATGCACGGGTGCAGCATACCTTATACCCATCAGGGCCTACGAATACGGAAGAAGGTTGAACCGGCAACCATGGTCCCAAAACTCGAAATGGCATAGAACCACTAGGCCCGTCATAGTAACGAGCCGGGAGACATGGGATTTGAGCCTCTGAGTTTTTTTTTGAACTGACAGACTTGACCATCGCCGGTCTATTCTCACAAGAAGACAAGGCTATTTCCACAATCACCTCTGTTGCTAAGTTTTATAGGGAAGGAAGAGAGAGCAACTCTGACGAACACCACATCCTGTGGTTAAGTATCGTGATAAATGCGAACTTCAATTTGGCTGTTTTCATACAAAGAATGGGAAGAAGGCGAAGTTCTTCGGCACACCCTTTAATGGCAGACAGCGCCATAGCAACGCGAGAACGCGGGAGTCGAATGCCGCCTTCAAATGAGGAAAGATCGGTATCAGAGGTCTACGGGAGCCGTGCTTATGTCCTCGACGAAATTAGCCTTGTGCTTAGTCCAAACTCTTGCCCCGTATGCATCCAAAAAATGCATCCTCCAGTGCAAAATGTACAGTAGATTAAATCCGGAGATAATTGCGCCCAAGCTTGTTCGGCCGAAACAGCCCTAATATGTGTGAAGTTTGAAATCGAAGTACTTCAGTTTAATCAGTTATTGATGAACAAGTAACTGGGTTCGTCCGCATGCATCCGTATTACCTACGTACATTCCATACCATTTTGCGGACTGGCAAGGCTAAAGTAGTCAGTTTGAGAATCATTTTTTTACGGGCTTTAACCGGTCTTTAAAATGCACCAAACTCGTTATGTAACGCATTTTATCTTCTTCTGATTATTTGGCTCTGTTTAGTTGTCCAAATTGCCTCGACAATTCAATCGATCCGGAAGGTCAAAGTTCAACTCACCTTTGTCGTATTTGATTTGATTCGAAAGCGGCGATGCAGACGGCGGATGAATCGATCGGTCAACAGTTGGCTTTCATCAATCTGCACCCAAACGGAGCTTTCCTCTAGCCTAGTCTTACTTACCTGGAAAATAGAAACAAAGAATATCTGATCTGAGCAAGCATCACGTGAAGTGTCTTGTAATCTAGTCAACATTCTGAACCAATCAGCCTATTATTATTATTATTATTATTATTTATTAATTGGCAATATTCCGGGATTATATGGAAAGCAGAAGCCCAGTCGGATATTCACTGCCCTGCCTTGTGTTCTTAATTCTGTTCTATTTACTTCTAGGAGATATGGCGAGGATGTTTCATGCCATCTCAAGCATCTCGCTTGTTCGTTCACATCGACACTTCGTGGGTTGCACTGTAGCTCTTGTATTGGCTGCCTCTGACTGGCCTCAGCATCCTTCATCTGCCCTAACCAGATGTTGGCATCTGGCTCGTGGCCTTGATTGAAAGCCTCTTTTCGGAGCGGATCGTGATTTCGGACAAACAACGTGTGCTCTTTGTATAACTCAGACTAAGGCAGACTATGTTTTGATACCGGCTCAGCGCTGTCCTTCATTTATTCCCCTCGCCGCTAGAGTTCCGAGGGCTTCAAATCATGAAAGGTCCTTTTTTCTGTTGAACTGCTTTTGGAACTATGCATTTCACTAATTTTTTTCAACTCATGCGGCTGAAATCCACCGCATCGGTCATAGGAGACTCAACTGGAATATATATATATATATAAAGTATTTTCAAAACTCACTGGAGATATACAAACTTTTTTCAGTCTGTATGGGGCCACAAATCGTCTCTTCGGTTTCATGTTGTAAGGCATCGGTGATTCTGGAGTGGAATGGGTAAGCAGAACGGATTAGCAGGAAACACGATGTATTGCTACTGCTATTCCATTTGTCCGGTGCGACATTTATGGAAGAAAAATCGACTCCCAGTATGCATAAAATAAGACTTTCTATTGTTTGACATAACATTCCTAGTTTCGTAGAACCGTAACCAAAGAGCCAGTATCAGAAAGTAAATTTTTAAACCCGAGAACTTCTAAATGGTTTCCCAGAGTAATGTTGCGATATGTCTATTTGCAGATCATGTGACACGGTCCGGTAAAGCTTCTCTGCGGCTTGTAAACAGAGTCATCGAACGAGGGTCTTAAACACCTATGAGCAGGAACAACGAACATTCTGCAAGTCTTTGTCTAATTTTATACATATATATGTATATATTGTTAATCGTTCCCATTCTGATTTCTAGTTGCCGTAGTTTCCTTTCCGTTCTCAGTTACATAAGTTGGGCTTGGATCCATTTCAGTAAGCGTTGGTAATTCAAATTTGAACAAATAAAATCGATCATAGCACGTGAAGTTAATATTTGTCTCATTACTTCCAAAAATACATTAGGTCGCTGGAACTGGTCCTTTAATTTACCGCGGAATTTGGTGAAATTGGGTAATTTATTGTTCCTATTTTATCGATTTTTGCCGAATATTTCCATGTAATCCTAGCTTTGTATGATCTTAATCCTATAGTTTCATCTAAAAGTCAGTTCATTCCGCGCTGCATGCGTGAAATATGTGAGTAGTCGAAAGTGGGATACCCCGTAGCCTCTACAACTCACTAGACTAACGATGACAACAAACACAGCAAAACTAGAGATGATTAATAAAACAGCACAAATTCACAGTTGTCATTAGATTGGCTGTCAGATGGGGATTGGAACCGAAGACCTGTCAGAGATGACAGACGTTTAGTCCAGCTGAACGCTAATTGACAAGGAAGGTACGACAAACGTATAGCATTGCCTAGTGGACAAATACCTAATTGTCTGTTAGCTATGTTTTCATAAATTTGTATGCCACCCAACCAAGTTCATTCTGTGATCTTCAAAAAATGTACCATGGAATTCGAATCTGCTAGATTTTGGCGAAACTATAGCAAACCTAGGATATTTGCACTTCGAATACGCCAGCATTCGAAACTCGCTAATCATCCTCAAAACGATGATAATTCACTTCGTAACTTCTGTCAAAGCGAAACAGCTCTAACACTGTCGTCAATTCATAAGCTTCTGGAATCTCAGACAAGTGGATTGAACCCTGCTTTTAAGGTGCTAAATGTTTGTACTGAGGATGCCTAACTGGGTCGGCTAGAATATCCAACCACTGTAAGGCATCTAAGTTCAACACGTCTTCATTTGGTATCTTCGGTGTTGTCCAGTGTTTCAATACTTCAACACCCCAATACATGAAACCGTCATAGGCAGTTCCATCATCGCATGCTTGGTTCACATGGAGGGCTTTCAGCGGTCGCGCCACATCACACACTGCGGATCATGTAGAACCGTGACCGGCGGTAGCTCATACACCAAGCAATTGGATCGATCAGTGCTCAGTTAGTTAGTTGTTTGAAGCATGCTTGCGTAAGTGAACGTGATGTCATCCGGAAAAGGCTCATCGCTAGAGTTGTTACTCACTGTCGAGGCATGTGGCACAGCGTTGGTTAACTGACGTCACTAGCTAGTTCAATACCATCCCGATTCACAACCGACAAACGATCAACTACCCCCATCACTTTCGACTTTTCTCATTCAGCCAAGGAATCGAATATGACTAGTTGGGAGGAATCGATCCATGAAAATATGATGCAGGTTATCTGACCAGTCACACTAAACACATTCGAGTTATTCCGCTTAGGTCATACAATTCTGATAACCTTGGTCATTGTTCGTCATCCAGTTGAGGATAGGTCACATTGTGGATTCGACGAAAGTGTTCTCATCTCATGGTTAACTTAGACATATCCACCGGGTCGTGCTAAACATGTTGGTATTTACGACTGACGTGGGCAACCTTGACGATTTGACCAAAAGTGTTTCAGACACCGGGAGATATTACCCATCGGACAAGCACTTGCTCCCGTCAATCACGTGAAACTATAGCCTCCTTGGTCATTTTGGCTCACTGTTGGTCATGAACGGCTGCGACCACGATTCAGTGTAGTTTTGAAGAAGCTGAAATTACGAAGTTTATGCGGAAGGAAATACCGACAACTCAAAGCTTTTTGGCTGATCTTTGGCCATCACCCGTCCAACTTTGATAAATCATCAGAATTATTGAAGAGGAAAAGCTGAATGAAGCGGGACACGAGAGCAAATGACTACGATGAGCCCACAGTCCCGGGATAATTGTAGTCTGACTTCTAATCAAAGTAGCTAGCAGTGCATTGTGCTGCTTAATAATCCCCGCATTATTTAAAACCAATTGCTCACCGAAGGGGTTCGGTAACTTCGGTTTTGAGGCATATCCACCTGTACTACTAACGTCAATTCGTAGGTATAAAGAAAACTTTGAAGAACGATATCATTCATGCGAATGACTTAGCCCTTCAAACAGAAGGAGAGTGACCTAACCAGTTCAACCGCCGCAACAGGACCGTTCGGAGGAGTGCTGAAACATTACGTGCCACGTGAATGCTCCGTCCAATTGATCACTTTCAACGCACAAAAGCATCCTACGGAACAAAGTTCTCCAATGACCTGCAAATCCCCCGTAATAAGCTCACTGAGTTGGGTTTTAGCGAAAGTCAAAAATATCGGATCATCTGAGGCAAAAATCAAATTTACGAACTTTCAAATGGATGGGTTCTCGATTTATTCAGGCGCATACGAGGTCATTCGGATAAATATACACGATATCAAACTGAGCACTGAAGCCGAGATTGAACCAAAATTCGTCAAATTAACTTAGTTGTAAGCCTACCGGTGGCATTGTTTTATTGTTGACGTATCTTTCATTCGCTTTCTCCCGGTTCTATTGCGATAGCAGATTCCGTACAACAACAACAACAAAAACAACAACAACAACAGCAGCAGCAGCAACAACAAAAACAAAAACAAAAACAACGGGAGTAGCAGATCATTCAATGGAAGGTGGACTAGGGAACCGCGCCACTCGGTGGTGAGCACGTGGATTCCGGGAAAGAATCGATGCGTACGCGTACGAATTTCCACATACGAATCAGAAACCGTGTAGTAACAATAAAATCCATACGACGAGAGTGAGAAACTACACGAAAACCTGCAGCTATTGCCGTCAAAATGGTTTAGCATGATAGCATGGGAAAAATCTTATTTCCATTTCAAAGGGTTTTCTGATAAGTAGTTGATAGACTAAAATATATCGTGGAAGTCACACGGAAACGGTTGAAACATATTACGCCGCCATTTTTAAGCCTAGGCAGTTTGAGTATTACTTCAATATCGTTTCGCGTAGCCAAGTGCAGAAAAGAACTCAGAACTTTTCATCGAATCACGTGCAACAACTTATAGAAAAAATTTGGGCTTGCTGAGACCCTGGGATTTGGTCGAACTCGGCGGAATTGCCTATTCCGGGGTGACAAACTCTTCGCCTAGCCTTCTGTTAAGCTAATTGCCTTTGGATTGAGTTCGTTGTCATACCCAATACTTTCATGAAATTCACCATGTGATATCATCGCTCAACTCGTCGTAGAGAAACCATCGAAGCACGTACAGCTGTTTCATCCAGCTTGTTAGGAATCATGAGCTGTGCATATTCATCGCGCCCGAACTGGGACGCGAACCCGGGACGAACGATTTCGAGTCGAACACCTTAGCTATTACGCTACCGGGCAGGCTCTGAACGGTTTGTTGAACCTGATCACATGATGTTGCACCTATCCGTCACTGATTTGCACGGCGAATGACCGCTGGTGCAAAGGTATCGACCCCTACTGATGGATGACTGTTCTGCAGTTAGCCTACTAACAAATACCCAGTATGATCAATCCCCGTTGCACCAGTTGATCATGGAACTAAGTGGCGACGCAATAACGAATAGAAATATCTATCTGAAACAGTCACCTGGAAATCGTTATAAAGGTTGAAATCACATACCAATAATTCCGTTAGTTTGACCCAAACGTCCAAGAATGGGTGGCGGTGGAGGTGGGGGTGGTGGGGGTGGTGGGGGTGGAGGTGGAGGTGGAGGTGGGGGAGCAGCAGCGGTAGCCGTAGGCACTGGAGTTCTGTTTCCCGTGGCGGACTCGGTTCGGTGTTCTCTGTCAGGTCTTCTGTCCCCTCGAATCGGTGTCATTTCGGCCACGTCAGTCAGTACGGGCAATCCAGTGGGCCAAACTTTGACTGGAGTAGTGCAGTCAGAATCGAATGATCTGGCTAAAGCGCACTTCAGGGAAGCTACCGGTATCGTTCGAGGATCCTTCAATGCGTACGAAGCGAATCACATATGGAATCAGCTAGCTGACTAGTTTTACGTGAATACTCTAAAGATCGTGGTCCAAACACAAAATACTCATCGCACGCATTCAAACTTATGACAGAAAAGAAATTCGCGTAGAACACGAAGGGCAGGCATTTTTGTTGCCTGTGCGCACAGGCTATTTTTCTGCATCACACAATTATGTGTACGTTTTACACAAAGACGTAACTGAAGAGGCATACCTCACAGCCAGTGAGGACCTAACATATAAGATGAGGAGAGTAACAAACTTGGGGTATCGTAGAACTCCATAGGGTCCGAACAGGTCAAGTGTAGTCATCAGAAAACTCACAACAAATTGGCCGCTACAACCATAGTGTTTTTTATCTCGTAAATTGGATACACGTGATTGGCTTGAGTCTAGAGATGAGGTGATAGGCGAACTATGCCCTGATAGGCCTCGTATGGAAGTCCATCTGTATACTTGGGTCGACAAGCTGATAACCGTCTTAATCACTAATTCTGTGAAATCGGAACTGTCAAACGATTGTGTTCAGTGTTATTTTCAGTACTGACTTGAATAATTCAGAACAAGATGCCCAGTCATTGCTAATTCAAAGGAAACGATTCAATTCCAGACGGTCCTATGTGCGGACATTCTTTACGTGCTGTTTTTAAATTGTCAGACCACGTAACTTGATTGCTTGTATTCCACCTAAAGTGCAATTCAAAACATCGCATCAACCTTTGCATGTCAACATTTTCCGATCTTCTGCTTACCAAACGCTTCCGGTTAAGCATTGCTTTCGTTTATTGGGGTTTATCTGTCACTCTTCCCACATGGACGCTATTTCGGTGCCACGATCAGTCTACTACGAGTGTTGAATCTGATAACTGATTGGGGTTTTCGTTATCTAATCGATGGAGGTACGTTTTGGCTTACTCCCGTTAAGGCTCATGTATCATTTGTTGTGATGTTTGGTTTGAGAAAAATCACGAACGAGTCGCTTGATTGATGTAAAAATGCAAACATCTGCAAGCGTCAAAATATCCACGACCGTAAAACCTTGAAATGCACGGTTCGAACAAATTCAAAGTATCAAGCTTACGTGACGATCATTCGGATCCTCGGTTTCCAGTGTCTGGACAGCACAGTCAATAAGTTTCGCACAAGCAATCCGCTTGCCGGTCATTTGTGCAATGACCGCGTCCACAATCTCTTTAACCGGGATAGGTAAAACATAATGGAACTTAGGGTCAGGTCTACATCCGTCCGTTTGTTGGAGCACGATCTGTGGTTAGGGAAAAGCAAGTGGGTTACGTAAATCAATGTGTTTGTCTGTATTATGTGATCGATTGTGAAACAAATGTATAACTTATGTTCACTCTCCAACAAATTGCTGATTCTGTATTTCGTAAAGAATACTATTTCCAAATGGAATGATCCCGTGCACGGTCTAATAGACCCCAACAAAATACCAAAGAAAACGATACTGTGGGTACCGGCGGAAGCAAATAACGTCCATATGAAGATGGCCAAATTTGATGACATCTCCCTTTGTCGGTGATCTTTCACATCGTATATCACACGTTTTACAAAAAAGTTTCTGTTCAAGGTTGTCGGTCTTCCCTACTTCCACCTCCAGCTGCTAGTGGCTATGAGACCTGTCTGTCTTACCTCATTCATGTTTCAAGCATGTCATAAAAAAGCTCAGCCTTGGACGCATAATGTCAAAAGTCCAATTAGTATTGGGATTTATGTACTCGAATTAGAAAATGAGCGCGTTTTTTATGCGATTTCCGTAAGAAATAGGAGTATGAAAATGAAAAACGAGAAAAAGAAAAAAACTTTTACAAATCCTCGAGAGAAACACTCAGTTGAGTTCGTCTCGACCAGTCGATCAAGGCATGTCAAAATGGAGTTCAAGTGAGCACAATGTACCAGTAAACAGATGTTTGAACTTTCAAGCGTGTAGATGTGCACACGGTTGGGATATATTTCAGAATGAGGCAGGTGAGCCCCGTCGAAAAGGCATGCGCACATGCGAGTTCCATTTTTGACCTTCATTGCAGGACCGAGTGATTCCGGTGGCCTGGATTGGCGACCGTGTGGAGTGATGTCATTATTATCATCATCAACGTTAAACAGCAAGGCAAGCCTCACCGACCGCTGCCTTTTCCCCAGAGTTACACGTTTATATAAAAAGAGTAAATATCCAATGGGAACAGGGAGTGGACCTACACAAGCAGGAAAAGATAAGATGCTGCTGCAGCCAACACAAGG
>LUCM01004785.1:37694-50991 GCA_008360955.1 Fasciolopsis buskii | reverse complement strand
CCCAACCAGCGTAGTCTACTAAGTTTCATACGCTGAAACAAGCTATTCTCAGTAGTGGCACCCAATACCAGATTCCTAACCTCAATATTACTCACCCGGTCACTCCATCCAATCCTAGCCATACTACGTAAACATCGGTCGTCGAAAACCTCCAACCGACGAACATCTCCCACACAAATATTCCATTTCTCGCAACCGTACAACAGAACTGAACGCACTGCAGCACAGTACACACGACCTTTCGACTTCAGTGACCTTGCGAAAACGACCTCTTCTCCTACTCTATCCCCTATTCTGAGCCGCGCGTGTGAAGTGTGAAACACCGAAAGTTGCTTTTTCGTTGGGGTTAACAGTGTCACAAATTGATTCTCCACTGCCCTATTGGATTTCGTTGGGTAGGTGTCGATACCGGTTTCGATCTCGGCTAAGACTAGTCTGCTATAGGGTTGTCTGCTTCAGATTATGAACAGGGCACTGTCTCACGTGCACAGGATGATCAGATTCCGGAAGCATTTTCACACGCTTTAAAGGGTCCCTCCTATGGTCGTGTTTATCAAGTCCATCCCCGAATGTGCCACTACACTTTACGGTGCGCTTCATGTGTCTTATTAGCAATTAAAAGATCATTTTCAATAGGCCAAGAAAAATAACTGGAGAACAGTGGAATCGGGGGCAAAGGAGGGCGAATGTACGGAATGACAGGCCTAAAAACGACCACATGGAAGACCAGAATCAGTCTTAGTCTAAGGGAGAAGATAGCCTTGAAACCACGTGATCCTTAACAGGTTATGTGATATTATAACACCAAGAAACTTAGCCGCTGATGATATTAGTATGCGTGTAATACATGCAGAGAGCGAGAGCGGACTACCAATAAAGGCTGGGCACAATTCGTCAGCGATTAAAGAAGTCACAGCATTCCGGTATTTAAATGCAATCAATGGTATGAAGCCTCCAAGGTGCCACTTAATAACGTTATTCAACCTACTTTGTATTTCGGTTGCTTTCTCAGAACTCAAAAATAAATCGTCAGCAGGCTTAGGGCTTTTAAATGTGGAAGTGAGGAAATGTTTTAAGTATAGGAAGGAAGCAGAAGAATGCGGAGAAGGTTACATCTTGGCAAATACCAGAACCGGCGGAGGAGAACAGAAGATTTCCTGCTATGATAACTCCAAAAATGGTGCCAACCTGCGAACTAATCGCGGATTGGGCCGCAAAAGTTCGGATGACCACGATTTCCAAATAACGGACTTAACAATACTTGCCGAATCCGACTGACAAGAGTATTTTGTAGTCTAACAATGCACTACTCTGACACCTTTACTTATTTTCAAAAGAAAGCTAAAACTACAGTGAATAGACTAGGCCAAAGCAGCAAATACAGAATGTGAAGAGCGGTAGACAAGCGGCTGTGCACCCAAATCCTCAGGGTCGTCGCTTGAAGCCAGTGGCTGCAGTTTTCCAAATAATTTAACCACTACTGGCTTTCAACCGATGATTTGATGTATCCCCAATTTTTGTTTGGATTTGGCATAATCTTGGCTGATTTTCACAGGTCGGGAATTTTCCCATCTATCGACCGTTCTACTTTCTACCGGATGAAATCCAGTTTGGATGAAACGTGAACCAAGAAGCCGACGGACTTTAAACGATGGCACAGTGAGAGCCTAAAACCCGAGAGAGCTGTCCTCCCTAACTGACGAACTAGTATGAACACGAGCTGGTATGCGGAGTCTCCAATATAACAAGGTCCATATATAAGTCCAATTTTTTTGAATGAACGGAATCCGGTGTTTTGAGACAAAAGGTAAATTTTCAATTGAACTGACAACAGACGAAGTTCATTAACGGTTTGGGGTACCTTCGCAGTTCTCAGATGGACTCCGATCCCCAAAATGATTGATCAACATGACAACATTCGATCGGTGTTTTTGGTGACGTACGGTTTGAGGGGCATACTATTCTCAAGTGTCCACCTCAACATGCGGGTGATTACATTTTCAGAAATTTTGGATAAATCATGAGTTAACAGATTCTATCAGGCTGGAAGGCTTCGATTGCGGCTGACAGATCAGGAGTCAATAAAAGAGAGACAACAGAGACTGCACAAGCACGTTATGAGTAGTATGTAAATAGGTCATAACATAGACTTGCCACTGGAACACAAAACCGGATTCGCGGTTATTGCTACCCGTCGGGTATGCGCCTGTGGTATTTACTCTCCAATTCAGTCACCTCTACACTTAGTTAGCTTCAAATCAGGGTTTCACCTGAGTCTTTAAGGTTATCCATGGATGGTGGGTCCATTTACGAAAGGCACGGGAATTTATCAGTCAACCAACTGACAAACATGGGATGCCAGTCTGACGGCTGGTACTAGATAACGATGGAATATCGTGTGACTCGCGCCTACAGGTCCGGAAAATCAGGGGTAGAGACCCAGGGAGTAAACGGTACCAAAATACTGTGCAACCACTAAAACCACTCGTTTGGTATAGATTAGCAAAATCAGCTCTGAAATCTAAGGAATTCTACGGAACCTTGTGTTTTTGTGTTGCCAGTTTGGAGCAGAACACAATGAAACCCCATTTGTTTCAAATTTTTATACCGGACAAAGTACGCGATAAGTGAATCATGTGGGTTTTATTTTTCAGTCTAGCTCCGCAGGAATCACGTAACTCCGTTCTTAATGATATGCTATGAACCTGAGTGTAGTCGAACATGCATGGCCCATAGCTCTAGGGGGCAATACCCTTGAAGACCGAGGGTCGATAACCGTGACCTTGAAACATGGAGTGGGATAAATCCATAGGATCATCCGATGGTTGAGGTATGGCAACGAAGAGCACGACAAACAACAGCTCTTATATATGTATATATAGTGCATGAAGCAAGTTACGTAATCGAATCAGGCAAGCATTGCGAAGATCTTAGGCTACTTGTACACTGCCATTGCTACCATTGCTTTGAAGCCTGGGAACCCTAATACCGAACTTCTTACTTCTGGAAACAAAACGGGACTAATGTATATAATCCACACTAGTTTCTCCGACGTGCATGTCTATTATGTTCGAGAATACGCTGTTTAGATTCGTTTAGTAATCGCTTCCATTTCCGCATGCTGAAATATTTGGGGGGAGACAAGGTGCTTCTTCAGACTGGATTTCGTGAACATCAGCCTGTTAGTAATCACAACTGCTTTAAACTCTATGTGAGACAAAAAACATCCTAGGTGGTTCATACTAATAGTCTTAAAAAAGCAATCCTCTAAATTCAGACAACCATCTCCGAAGGGGGAGTGAAACTCACCTGGGCAACAACCAGCTCGATTAATTTGACGAAAACTTCACGCCGGGGACCGGCTTGTGGGAGAAGACTCAAAGAGAAGAGCAAATTACGAAACTCAGAGCCAAGATGACCTTGATCACTGATGCCCAGTTCCCGATCGGACATACTGTCTCTCCTCGCATTCGAGTTGGGCCATGCGTCAGTATTGATCAAATATCGCTTTAGTCGGTCGCGATCCAATGCGATCTATCATGGCGAAAGCAATAAACATTAAATAGGATCAAGAACAAAGTGACTGATTAGGTGGCCTGGGAGGTATTATAAGGTTACGGAACACGTTTGTGGTTAGTTACTGTACTAGTGAAAATCAGGAACACTCAAATTTGTGTAGGCTGTTTTCGTTATATCCTTTCTACTGTCTGGCTGTTCATGTCTGAGATACGTTAATAACTGAGTATTCTGAATAAAATCAATTTGTTCTCCTAGTAGAGGTGCTAGGTTCTTCGAACAAAATGAGCTCAACTGGAAGTCTGGGTGTGAACGAAATTCCGTCTGATTCACCAAACAAATTAGCAAGTTATGTTTACTTCACCTTGGGTATCTGCGAAAACAGCTGAAATCATTATCGTGCAAAACGAACTGTCAAGAGTTGTCTTCAATCCAGCTCATTTGGGATAAACCATGCCAATTTGTGAGTAGTGTGTGCAAATTGACGAGACTGGCGACAATTACGTTTGGACCACGATTGACGCTCATCCGCAACTATCGCGTGCAAAATCTCGGTCGACTGGAGATTTCTGGGATCCGCCTACGACATGCATTATCAGGCTATTCATTATAAAATATCGACAACCAGTTCGGCATTAGGAAGTCATTTACCTGCACATATGTCCGTAAAAATCTAAGTACAGATTATGTGACATCGAAATCATGGCGAAGGACGAAAACAATTAACAAGACGAAGGAAAGAAGGAGAAAAACATGGAAAGGTCACCACACGTGAATTCTTCCCTTCAGTATCTAAGTGTTATCGACTATTCATCGACATCCATCATTTCTCTGTGGGCTTTGCACTACTCACTCAACCAAACCGAAGTTGTGGGCTGATTCTAAGCCTTTGAAAAATGGCCTAACCCACGGATCGATCTGAGGGTCACAAGAAGCACTAGGGACCGATGACTGATTACTCAATTCGTAGGCTCCGAGGGATTAGACAGCCTGAGTATCCATCATACCTACTCGCCACAGGCTTTGTGAGGCATACAGCTGTATGCTTCGTGCTCCTCTCGCAGTAAGCTTGGAATTAGGGCTTAGTCAACTGCTCTGGATCGATTACTAAGGTTCAGACAACCTGGTGGAGGGCCCCGGGCATTCGTCTTGGTCCTCAGTGGGAGCATCTTTTACACGGGATTTCGGTGAATAGGGCTCCTTTGGTGCAGGCTATGTGAGACCTCAGTCACTCGGACGTATTTGGAGAGGCACTGAGAGAGAGAGAGAGTATCCAAAATGGAGCCTGAGACGGCAACTCCCGAACTGGCCGAGAAATTAGGAGTCCATGGAATCGTTGTAGAACCGTTTCATCTTTGTCATCTGTCATCTGTCATCAGCAATCCAAACTTACCATGTGAATCCAGTAACGAACAGATTATGTTTGACAGGCGGCTTAAGATTATCCCGAATGGGCTAATGACTGTGATTTCACGCTGGCAATCGTCCGTCCGAGATTGGTGTCCCAGTTCAAGCAAAGGATTTCTTGTCTGCGTGCTAACACAGCCGCAGACTGTGAGTGTACGATTCCAACGATAAGTTTTACGTGAGATTTGAAAATAACACTAAATTGTCTAATACTTAATAGTAATTGGATTGTCTTGTACGAAAGCTCGGCATTGATTCCTTCAATGCACCTAAATTATTTTAATATCAAATGACGTGGATGGATGAATGAACTAATCAGTCAGTTGTGATACAATGCAACAAACCTGTCGTTCGTAGCTATGTATGGCTTGGGCAAGCAACTCAGATTCCGACTTTGACCCTCGCCATTCGGACAGGTGTCGACCAAATCCAAGTTCGTTCAGTTCCCATCGAATCTGCGCATTTGCCAAGGGGTTGGTGGAGTCTGATAAAGAAAAGGGAAAAGGTACTGCGTAATAGTATCCTCGTTGTCATAAGCTCAGCCCTTATCAACATGTTCGCGATCATCAAAAGCGTCACTAAAAACATCCCCATCGCTAGTATCAGTTGCGTCAATTAGCTTGTCATGTTTTACTTTCTAAATGGACACAGGGAAGAGCTGAATACGAAGTGGTGCACGCTCAAATTGCATTTGAAAGAAGAGCCATCAACTTAGCTGTTGGTCACGAGTGTTCAGCCCGACGAAGAAGCAGCCACGGTGTCTAGAACGAAATGGATTTTAGCCAGGCAGGCATTCATCACAAAAGCTTCCTGACAACATAGTAATGCCGTTGCTGGAACCCGCGAGTAAATTTGACCAGTTCGTCTTGGTTTCCTTCGAGATGTTGTGTTTTAGCGGACTATTTAGTCCTGAAAATCTTTGGCCCATACAAGAAAAACGGCTCAAACCCAGCATAAAATGGAATATCGATCACCAAACGGCAACGGTTTGCTCTGCCTTGTTAGGCTGTCTCATGCTCCAAATTCGGAATGAGATATCTTAATACAATAGTGTTCATCGGTTTCATTCGAATGCCGTGTGTCCTGAAGGACCGTCGATAATTTGGATGAGGATCCCGGTAACAGCTAACACATATGTGCTAAATTTTATCCAGTCATGTCTCTGTTTCGTATTAGTTCCTCTTACATCGTTTTACATTTTGGCAACAGTTCCAATGACACTCAGTATGTGGACATATTATGCTATATAGTAATAATATACTTTAGACAGACCAGACATGAACTCAAAGTACCTCGTATGATGTCAACATCAGTAATAGAATATTCATTATTTCAATATGGCAATACTCAAACATCACGCTGTACGTGTGATGCAACACAACATTGCATGACTCGATTAGACGTTCCTACGTGCCATTTTTACTGGTTTCTCTCGAATCCGGTAATAGACGATTGATCAGGCGTAGGAACACCACACGATGTTCCGATTGCGTCAACTGAGGCATCACCGAAACCAAACTGGAGAAACGTGCACGTTTCGTTCGTTGTCCGTATTGTGTGAAAGCACAAAGAACGGGATTTTCCAATTTTTCCCAGTCCAGTTTGGTGATTGAGCAGGCCAAAATTTTTAAAACTGGTATGCAAATCCAGTCGGGACGAACTAGCCACGGAGGTGGAGTTCTATTCGGTCCATCCGCTTTTTCGGATTCTTCATCAAGACAGAGGTCCAGGAATGCGATCAAGTTTCGTAGGATGGTCACAGTTAATCCAACCGGTGAGATAAGCCTGGTTTGTGAGAACCCCGGGGAAAAAGATTGTGAAACACAAATAAGCGATAGAGTCAGAAAAGTTTGGTTCTATTTTTGTGACTGAAAGCAGATGTGTAGCTTTGGCTAAACGTGCAAATGTTCGCCGAATTCTGCAACATGTATCTAAACCCCCCTACTAGGTGCATGATATGGGAATACTGAGAATGGTGTAACTTAGGAACTCGGAAATCTGTATTAAGGAACGGCCAATCCACAGATCAGAAATGATCCCGCGTTATAATTCTCCATATACAAACAATCTGGCATTTAAATACCAGGTCTATCAACTCCTGGATGCTACCATTCCTGCTCACTCGCAGCAACTCAGGAAGAGTTCGGGCATTCGCAAAATGGCCCTATGAATTCCGCTACGTAATATGGGCGATGGCGCAGTGCAGTAAGGGTATTTGAAATCGCGAAAACATGCAGTTTTCCTAGCCACAGAAATGCACGATCGACTGAGTCTCATGTCGCTTTCACATCAAGAAAGACAGAAATCGCAAGCATGTCGGTAAATTCCAGGCTTTGTCGAGGGGACGCGGGTGGGGTAGGGGTGAATTTTCGGTCAATACAATAGCACCGGGACGGAAATCAGGCTGATTCTCACAAATACTCAGATAAGAATAACAATCGCTAGTAGTTCAGATGAAACGCTGACCGGAACTAATTCCTCGTTGATTTTCGCATGAGGATCCGTCGAAAATCGGTGCAATCACTAATTCAGACCCGTCCTTAGAAATCTGTTCCTTTGACCACACTGATTCCAAGATTTTAGCTAACTCTGACGTTACCACTCCACCACCGTCCTTGAAGAAGAGTGAAGGCAGGCCATCTGATTCATCTACCTTGTGCCTTTTGAGAAAACCGATCTCCATTTTCAACTTCATTTCTGCTGACGAACTGGTACCCACTTGCAGGCGTTCATTTGCAGGCGTAACTAGAAGTCCCACTGTCCATAAGGTAACTCATATGTCCCCTAAAGTGTCCTGCTCTGAAAATGAATCCATGTACCATCCGCTTTCTAAATCGGTCTGTGACTATTCCCAATAGCTGTAGCTTTTCCATTTCCCTACTTTTATTACAACATGCTTGAAGCCTAAGTGCAGTAGAAGGAACACGTCCCACCAGGGTCCATTGCACACTAGAGAGAGGGCGGACGGACTGCAACATTGACCCAGAAACTAGGAGTGACATGGCACCACATGAAGTCACGTTAGGTCCAGGTGTGATGAGGAGACGGAAGATAGCGAGTTGTTGTCCATCACCAAAGTGACTGGCAGACCTGAAATTCGAACCTGTGAAGCCCTGGTGATAGCTGCTTGGTCCACTCGACCACCTCTGTTCCCGGTCGTTTTTCGGGTTGTTGGTCATGTGGCGTCTTAGGAATTTACGCATCTCATTGTCCGTGCCATCGGGGGGAACCGATATGAGAACATCCAATACGGCAGCTGAGGTCGAGGATATCCATCATTTCTGAGGTTTTTATAGCATGGAGTCCTATGTGGTACTAGCCACTGAATGTATGGATTCTTTGACCTGGTCCCAGTGTTCCCTGTGCATTATGCTGGGTCGACAACTCCGCCGAAAGCTTCTATAGGAACTGAAATGGACGATTATTGTACAGAATCAGCTGTGCTGGATGTCTGGTTTTCGTGTTGGTGTGATTGCAGATCAGGAGCAAACTAAAGTGATTAGAGATCAAGGGGTGATTTGAGTCCACGTGTGGGGAGCAGATTCACTGTCAATCCACGACTGATCCACGCACCGGTGCTCGATGATAGCGTGATCAACCTGAGTCCAATGCGTTGAAAGCGAAGAAGGCAGCGGGGATGCGGCTGTATGTCAAAAGCTTTGGTGCAATTGCATCCGAAATCTCTTCGGTTCTGTGCAGTTCTTTGTAGCCCGTGCATCATTGCCCATCGTTTTGTTCTTCTCTTTTGAGTAGACTGTGTTGTGAGGTAGCAAACAGAACCACAGCACACTGGTACTAGGTTCACGATTGTCTAAACTGGGCTGAACTGAATGTCCCCAGCCATTGTGCAAATCGAGGAGCCTGGATATTTGCGGATGAAACTACCGCATAGATCGATTGGTATTCCAGCGATGTCAAGAAGGCATTGGAATTTATACACCTAGAGTGTTCGTGAGTCTTCCGTCGACAATGGCCGTGTTAGTGAACTCTATGTGCGAATTGGTTTAACTTTTACCTAAGACAACTCCACGGACGTTCTGTATTGATCACTGATCATGTACTACTGCCAAAAGTAACCCTTTGTCAACTACAGCTATAGTAAGGGGCATTAGCTTAACTTGCCACGTCACGGATTACCGGATCAACGATATATCCCTATGACTAAACAATGTAATGGAGTGAAATCCGTGGGGATTAAACAGAACAGCAAGAAATGAAATTCGGATGAATAGCGGTCCCATAATGAACTACTCCAGCGCTAATGAATGTCGGGTATTTGAAAACTCCTCAAGCGCAAACAGTACAAACTGAAAGTCAAGTGGCATCATGTAAGGAACCTTTGAATGAATTTAATGCTGTCAGTCAAAACTAACTTACTTCGAGGCGAAGAGAATGCCGTGACAACAAAGTGAGATTAGCACACTTCGTTTTAATCGATCAATTTCTGTTTGGAGATCAAACAAGTATTCGATAAGTCGATTTATCGTCATCAACAATGTTCGTATCTGGTGTTTATCAATCAGCGAAACTTTCAGTTTCCATACAGACAAGGCCAATATCTCTATTAGATCATCTGCGTACACATTCGGTCGAGTGGTATTTTGAAATCGGATTACCATGCATTCCAAATCCTCTACCAGTTGACTTCGTGTTGAAGCGAAAAGCTGTTTCGGCTCCTCGGTATCCACCCGGTCGGACAAGATAACTTGAAGGTAAAATTCCGGTTCCGGTCTCTTTCGAATTGGAAATACCGTCCCCACCGGAGGTACTCGAACAGCGGCGCCAGAAGCAACATCTATTGAGTTGGCTCCCATCGGACCACCGGATGCTCGTGATCCGCGGAACGATTGACGTAGGGAACCGAGGAGTTTCGATTTTTGTGGCATTCCAGTTGTGCATGCCAAGGGTTGCCCGGACTCACATCGCCTCGAACCATTGCGAGCGGCTAGTGGTGGGACACTGGACGCAATCACACTGGGATTCTGCAATCTACAACCAATCCGTAGCATTAAATAAAAGGAAAGAGCTAAACGAGGAATCGTCTGTAGTATTGAAAAAACATGAAAACCGCTTGCTTTACTGCGGAAATAAAAATCGTGAAATTTCAAACGTAAGCCATTTGGAATTTTGACACAGCTAACTAATCAGTCAGTGTTAAATGACAATCAATAAATCCATTCATCCACCCAGTTGCATGTGCCCCCAGACTGAATAGATTTTCTTACTCCCTTTTTATTAATAAACTAACAATTTGCATCATTTTTCAAGAAGAAGGCCGCGGTCAACAGAGGACTACCAAGTGAGAAAGTTTCCCGGCTGTGGGAGACCTCGAATTCGCGACCTCCACGCCTGAGCGCCACGACCTTATCCGCTTGGCCAAAGTCTTACCTGAAATCCTTGCGATCAAAAACAAGAATTTCCATGTCGTATTCATGCAGGATTGTCTTTTAAAAGCGGTTGACGGCACGCCTTGGGGTTACATTTTTCACATACCGTGTGACCCGAATATTTGATGACGCAATCAGTGAATTTAAGTTGCACTCCACATTGCTATACACGTACATTTGACAGTTGATAAATAAACGAAAATCTACCCGGTCAAAAATCTAATTCCTTGCTTGCTAGCATGATTCACTTCAGTCAAATTTGAGGTGGGATGAAGATTGTCGGTGGCTTAATGTGGTCATGCAGTAGATTCCTTGTTCTCTCTAGATAAAGGGTTAACATTATCAATGATTAAACTCCATCGAAATGTTTTTGACGATCAAAACGGTGCACCTGCACCTGTTAGTGACGCGGTTAAAAACACGACCTGAAGGATGCACATAAATGATTCAAAAGATATGCAAATTCTAGTTCCAAAGGATCTCTGGTGGAAACCCGTTTCATCAGGATAGACTATCCCAAGTTGGTCCAGCTAGATCACCGAGTTGTGGGATTCACGAGATCTTTCAGTGTGAGGAATGGATACCATGGAGGAAACAATTTAGTGTAACTATCAGTAGCATTGTTACATGAGAAATCTCTCTTTCTCCAGTATATTATTTATCATTCCTGTACTGTACTTGTATCAGAAAGCAATAGCCCCTTATAGAAAGTATCGATTCTATCTGTGCATTCGTCCTATCAATAATAATGAAATGTGCTGCATTTATTGATTCCCGTATATTTGAAAATATTCCCTTTATATATATATATAATGTAATAGTAATAATAATGTAACAATAATGGACGAAAGACGATAAAATGATCTACTAACGGAGGTCACTTGAAACTCGGATATCAATCCATTTGTTGGGTTAACCATCTTTTCTGACACGTTTCATTTCCATGGAAAAATTTCCCACACAACTCACTGTGGTGTTTGGCAACGGCCCAGATTCGCATTGTCTACCGGTAGTTTCGATCGAATCAAATTGGTCTTAGCCGGTCTCTGTTGTGATTGTTTCACACACGGTGCTTCCGACCGGGGAGGCAGTTGACACAAATTGCTTTCGTGTTCCGTCTTTCGTTCCTTGCTTTCACCATGTAATTTCAGATTCAGTCTGGTTAAAATCCTCATTGGGATAGACAGAATATGATGTGCTTAAGAGGTAATCAAATAAAAAATTGACGAGCATTCGAAATGACGTCATATATATATATATACATATATAGTTCCACTGAGCCGAAAGAGGTGGATAGATAGATAGAGAGAGAAACGTTGAAACAAATATGCACAAACAAATTGTTTGATTCGGTTATCGAAAAAAAGGAGCACGATTATCAAGCGAGGGAAGTGAGCAGCCCCCAGCCTCTGACCCCAACACCGGGACAGGTTGCAAAGTTCACTTTATCTCCATGCCGTACACATACGCTTATGCACACACACACACACACACATGCTCGTTAACGTAGCACACGTTTTAATCGCGGTTGCATCATCAGGAACAAACAGGTGACCCTAAAGAATCGCGAGAAGTCAACTATCAGTGGGGGTCGATACCTTTGCACCAGCGGCCATTCGCCGTGCAAATCAGTGACGGATAAGTGCAACATCATGTGGTCAAGTTCAACAAACCGTCCAGAGCCTGCCCGGTAGCGTAATAGCTAAGGCGTTCGACTCGAAATCGTTCGTCCCTGGTTCACGACCCAGTTCGGGCGCGAGGGATGTGCACTGTTGATGACTCCTAACAAACTGGATGAAACAACTGTACAGTGCTTCGATGGTTTCTTTATGGTTAGTTGAGTGATCATATCACACGGTGACTTATTTCATTTTCAAATAAGTTGACAGTAGTTTCCCATGACGAATCCAAATGAAGAAAACAATACGCATTCCTGAACACCTTGGCTACATCTGCACATATTCACACGGCAGTCTGTGTGATTGTTCTACACGACACGGTAGTCATTGTGAACTAAAACACGACTGAAGTGTGCATCACCTGTCCGCGGTGAAACAGAACAGAAAACTCGAGAGGTCAAACACTTTGATCACCAAGACACCGCCTAGCTGATAATCTGCTCACCCTGTCTGGTCAGTCTGACCGTACCACTCGGATGTTCCAAAGGCTAGGCACCCGTGAACAACCGAGTGTTCGTCAGGCGGTGCAC
Organism: Fasciolopsis buskii; assembly: GCA_008360955.1. NCBI lineage: Eukaryota > Metazoa > Platyhelminthes > Trematoda > Plagiorchiida > Fasciolidae > Fasciolopsis > Fasciolopsis buskii. The sequence continues at coordinate 38,472 of LUCM01004785.1, read as the reverse complement.
GAACATAAAGTGATTACCTCGACTACACAGATGGTTTTTCCTCGATCGTGCATTGTAGTATGATCGATAGCCAGGTAGCTTTTTCGCTGACTACTTCTGAATCGTTTGGAACGAGCGATCAATTAAATTTCGAAATCACAAAGGATAATTTCGGCTATCAACCGAAGCAACTACGCCCTTTTCTGCCAATGCAGACGGCCGAGGATCTGCTAGGGCATTGGCGCGCACATTAAATGACTCATTTTTGACCGTCAAGACCTGATTTTGATTGTTCAAACTGATTGATTTTACAAACACCATCGGCAGTGAAATGTTCCTGTATCATCTGAGCTAACTAAAGCTCCGCGACAGTGGATATTTTGTGGAGTTCTGCTGCAGTTAGCCCGCTGGGCTGGTCAAATTTGTCCGGCTTGCTAGTAGGTTGAGGGTAGTTATTGAACAGCCTTTAAAGGGGATCATTTGTGTATTCATTACGGCCACAAGCAATGGAATGCAGATATCATCCAAACCATGCGCTTTTCGGGGTCATTGTATGAGTCCTGAAACAGTCCATTTTGGTCTCAGTTTGCAGAATATCCCAAGAGGTGGAATTAAACTCCCAGTGGCGGCGAGAATGATAAATGGCAAAACAAAGGCAACTCACTAATTCACTTACTCACCAAGTCTTTTTATAAAGTGGGTTGAGTAGTTCGAATTTCTTTTACCCATTCGTAGTCATCATCATCATCATCAGCGTTCAGCGTTAAACGCAAGGCAAGCCTCACTGACCGCTGCCTTT
>LUCM01004785.1:0-28433 GCA_008360955.1 Fasciolopsis buskii | reverse complement strand
TGTCATATCATCACCTTGACTAAATATGACCGGGGTATAAATGGAAGGATGGATGACTGATGATTGATACTGTTGACATCCGCAGGAGATTTCGTATAATTCTTCTCCGTCCTACATAGTCAAATCCCTTGCCGTAGAAATCGACTGTTGTTACCATTCAAGAGTTGGCTGGCGAATGTCTTGTCGATATGTTGGATTTCAGCTTTTATTAGGGTGGAAGTATACCGCAGGCTTGAGTTATTACGGGATTTGTAGAAGTGCTTCTTACGTCGCCTTAGAGATTTCAGTTCCTGGGTGGAGATATGGCCATTTGAGACAAATAGTGTTTCGGAGGGGCAGCAGATATCAAAGGTTGTGTTGGCCGTCTCTGTGAAACGTTTGACAATATCATTGAGCAGGGTTTCAAAAGAGCAATAGGCAGATGCGAGTGGAAGGGATTTCTGAAGAAGAGTAAGGTTATTGTGTGAAAAGTGACAGAGGCGAACTCGGATTTGATTTGTTTGCCTGAATGAATGGAAAGCTGACCTAGAGTATATCTTGGGCCTTAACAAAAGCAGACAGTGGTCACTACTTGGAGGAGGATTATGCAATTCCAGGGAGAATAAATCAGCATGATTGATAAAAACCCTATCTAAAATGGATTCTGCTCTGGTGGGAGAAACAGAGATCAGTCAAATTAAATACAGTCAGTGGTAGGGTAGATGGATGATTGAAATCACCCACCATAATACACAGGCTATCCTCGAGAAGAAAAATAAATACTAGAAAAGTGTTGAAAAAATTTGTAGTACTTGGTTGTGAGCTAACAGGGCAATATATAGGTTCGCTTTGGCGAGAAAACCTAGGATGACACTGTGTTACGAGACAGTCAGTTCCGTTTAGCAAGTACGTATAAATAACTTCGGACTTACCAGATCAGAAGGAGTTTATGTATGCTGCCACATCGCCTCCAGCCTTCTTGTCCGAAACTCTGTCCTGTCGACGGAGTCTGAAGCTCTCTATCGACACGAGTGTATCAGCGATTCTTGTGTACAGATGAAAGGCGTGTGAACATGGATCGATGATCGCGTTTATCGACAACCGTGGATGAGCAGATTACTTAGCAAAATGTTTGGCCATTGGTATTTCGAAGGTCCCAAATCTCTCGTACCGAACATCATTGAATGCTTAACGACCATCGTTGGGAGAGGAGAATCTGTAACAAGTACTCCGTATTTGGAATGTGGTAATATGTGCATTCAGCCAGTTACTAGGTCCGCATTTCTCTTGCCCAAACTGATGGGATTTTGGAACTGTGCCTGCATTCGAAACTTCCTTTTTGACAAACGAATGTGAGAATTTATGCGGACATTCCGGGGTTATCTTCAGAACGGAAGCAAAGTAACATTGGTTACGTTATAGTCGTTTAGTGTGCTCATTAGCACATGGAATTTAGAAATTTAGAATCCTCATTACGTTGTTCATCATTCAGTCTTTCATTAGACGCACTCCACCAGATCCCGTTTGTCTGACGTCACCGTGTGAGATTGGACCAAACTTTAAGTCACTGGTGCTTTTCAAAGTTAACCTTTGTACGTAATGATGCAACCGTTTGCGAATCGCGAATGTTACTGTCGTAGTTTTGTGTTTTGCAGTGTAAGTATGTGGCTTTGGGGTCGTGGATCAGAGGTTTGAGAGTTTCCGTCTTCCCCGCTCTATCGCACTCTTCACTTGTTTACGAATAATCTTGTTTCAATAACGTTAGGTACTCCTGTGGTAGTCGGGATGACCCCTTTTTTCACGTTCCACTCTCGACGCTCGATTATCGTTAACTTTGGTAAAGACGAGAGCGGGCGAGATTATGTAACTCATGCGCACATGTTGACTCGAAACCCTTCTCGCGATGGTTATCGATACAAGTCGAACGAGACTGGAGATGAACTGATGATTGTGTTGTTACCGCGGTTAGACCTACGCGAAGCCGTAAGGTGTCTTGACCAAATCGTCTTGACGTAATTTTATTAATGAGTTATCTGACGGACCTATAAATTTATTCCTTATTGACTTCAAAATTAGGGATAACATTGGGAGTACGCTTCGTAGTCGTCCGTCAACGGTCTTGGTTCTGTTTTGCTGCGGAAATGCAATGCGCCGAGAGTGTTGTGAGGGCATTTGGGATATGTATCAACACCAGCGATAATCAAACGAATAAAGTCGTGGCATTTGGACTTGAAGGTCTTGGGTTCGAATTCTACCATTGGAACGCAACTTTCCTGCATCCACAGCCTTCTATTGGCCGTGACCGTCTTCCCGAAAATGGCAGACACGGTCGTTTTACTAAAAAAATAAGTAATAGATGAAAGATAAATCTAATAAAAAGACCATTGGTGTATGGGTGAATGATGGATACATTTTTCGGACTGCAAGGTTGTTTCATTTCATGTTTGTCATCAGCCATTCATAATTACTGATCAGAAAGGGTGGATATGATCAAAAATCAATTTTGTCTTCGTTCCAAGTGCGGAGTGAAGTCGACCGATAAAACCTGCGACGGTAGTGAACTCATCACCGCACAAGCCCCACATGCGCGCACGCACGCGCGCACGCACACAAGCGCACATGCCTGCACACACACACACACACACACAGAATATGCCAGTGACGTGCACGGCAAATTGCATTGTTGTAGGAACTGCTGAGCAAGAGAGCATCGGACGCACATACCTAATAAGGAACAATGACAGCAAAATCAGTGACTGTGTGACCTGTTTGGCATTCAGAGGACTAAAGCTATTCAAATTAGTATAATTGTTTGTAAGAAGTGTTCTTCAGATATGTCTAATCTGACTTTGAAGTTTGCATTCGCGGACTCGTGAATGGAACTGCATTCCGGTCGGCAGCGATGCAATCACTGCCGGTATTCAATGATTTGTTGTTGTTGTTGTTGACGGAGGTTTGGCTCGTGATTCTCAGGTCATTTATACCCTTGAATGTTTGCTAACACTTTATATTCTGCAACTGTAGCACCCCATGCGTCAGATCGGTTAGTTTCAACAGTCCCTTAAGTGTTAGTTGACGGATGAATCTAAAATGAGATTGAGACAAGTTCGCATTGGTGACCGATGGACCGAAATTTCATATCTGATTCGTATACGAGCTGCAGGCGGTGGCCGGCGGCTCGAGGCGTTCGGACGTGAAGATCGCGGGTTCGAATACTCCCACCGCCGATCAGCTTCCCCACTTGGCAGCCCTCTGTTGGTCGCGGCCCCCCTTCGTGGAAATCTATGTGCATTGCTGTTTCATTAATAAAGGTAGTAGAAAGATAAAAGATGCTTCTGTGCAAATGAGGAGGCGAAATAGTCACTAACCACTGAGCTAACGCTCTAGGCAAGGCATGCACGCTAGAACTGAATAATTTGTACTGCATTTTTGAATTTAGAGTTTTTGCTCAACTGCAGCTTGCAATTTCTGAGGTCAGTCTTAGAAAGCGTGTACACACACTGAAAGTTACGATCAGCTTACAATATGTAATTTATGAGGTGGCTCGTTGAAAACTCATGAGAAAATTAAACAACGGTAGTGAGTCCTTCATTGCATTGTTACTTCTCCTAAGAGTATGCTAAGCTCGAATCACTGGTGAGATGCGTTGTAAACTTACCGGGGATGGCGAAACTAGCAACCAATCTACAGCAAAAAATTTCGTTCACATTTCATGAGCACCGAAACCCAATAAGTATGACAGAAATGTCCTGTTCTCCCTCAGAGTTCTCTTTCTGTTGATGCTGATGAGAATGGAAAGGCGTCAGTCAAACAGGTAGCTACGTAGGGTCCGAAAGTGGATGTTATTTGTTGACGTCTCTCGGCCATCGACTAGTTTCGATTTCGGTCAACTAAAATTTGCCTCAACTTCCTTCCTAGAAATAGCTAACACGAGGTAAACAATTCCATTGTCTACCGGTCTCCTACTAAATTAGGCTCTGTAGAAAGTGTTTAAATTGTTCATTGTAACTGAATCTTGAGGGATTCAGAGATTGGACTTGAAACCGTCTCAGTAGGTTGACGGTTTAATGGGTCCGGATGGCATTGAGACTGGGGTTTCCTACTCAAGAAGCCGCTTGGACTGTTGGATGTGTTTTACTGGTTCGAATTCCTAGCAAAATTGAGGCAGCCTTAAATTGTATGCAACAACTGAGCGACATTTTTAATTTGAAAGCCAGTTAAGTCGTTTGTTGTTCATCCACGATTTGCATTCACACGGCCGTCGAAATTGGACAGGCATGTCTTGATTTGACGACCGATCGACATTGTGACAAGTCGGATTCACTTCGTACAAGACGGGAGTATTCCCATTCAGCAGAGGTTTACTCAGAGTCCGTTAACTCAATTTTCCCTATTTATGAATCTGTGGAAATGCATGGAACAAACCAGTTTTTAACTATAGTCCCGTAAGAATGTGACGAAAAATACGATTTACTATTCCAGAAAATAATACCTAGGCATAGTCTTCTCGAAAAAGATAGCTGATGCAGCGATGTCGTCAGGTGGTTAACAGGGCAGAAAAAGGACTGCGGTAATTGTAAACGTTCGTTGCTAATCGGAGTGAAGTGACGATACCAAAACCCCCAAAAAGCCTGTGTTGAACCCGAGAGCCAAAGTTGCATCAGAGTTCACGATAAGCCTTGACAAGATAACATCAGGCTGACAAAAACACCTATACGTTAATCAAACAACTAATTACTGGGTAAAGCTTACACTGCCCGCCGACCATAGTTTCACTTGGTGTTCTGTGTACTGTAAAGTGACTGAATAAGGTGGACATTTTGTCATTGATTTGTTCATGATTATCTTATGAGTTGAAATCACGAATTGCCTGACAGGATCGATGCTGACGCACATGTTTTCTCCCGTGCACAGTGACAATCCAGTTCCTAAACAAGTTAGATTGCTTAATCCATTTGCGATTAGGTTATCGATGCCAGCAACGTCGGAATGACTACCTGATCCTGTGTTGACAAGGGGTCATGAGGAACAGGTGACTGATCTGCTCAGGTAAGGTTGACCAGATAAGGGAGTAAACAAAGCGTTAGGTTGGGTAAAGTGAACTATCTCAAAAGCGAAACTATTATTTAAAAGGGAAAATTTAGCGCCACTAACACTAAAATTATTATTACTACTATTAACATTACTACTAATTATAATAGCAAGCCTGTCCTCGGCACCAACAAGGAAAGGGCTAATCATGAAGGGTATTTCCTATGGATTTTTGGGTTCTCTAACGTTTGACTGTGGCTTCAATAAACCAGTATCATATTGAAAGCAAATTGTCATTTTCGGACATCAAATTTTACCTCACTAATCTCGGACTGGTCACCCTACAACTTGTCAAACAACATAACCAACTCGCTCTCATGCCAACGTCCTTTGGTGTTCGCTATCGGAATTGCTTTTACTCAAAATACACTGATTTCTCACTCGATTAGATTTGAGTATCCATATCTATGCAAGAAGGATTACTCGTTCCTCCGAATGACTTGTCATGGATTAATTAGGAATTTGTCAGAATCATGCGGATTTGTGTCAGAACTATCCAGAACTGGACGATCACTTTTGGGTTTTTCACAAAGCCTTCCAAGCACATGCCTGCAGGATGCGTGTGAACCGGTGCAAATATAGTCAGTGCACCCGACAAAATTTATAGACATGACAGCATCAGAAAAATAGAACACGTTCCATATCTGTGTGAACGGGATCCGGATAAACCTTTCGGACTAGCAGTTACGACCATTGTTGGAGTAATTCCATATAACTTTCACGCAAATCCTAAATAATCAACGGAATGGTATGAAAGATGTACTCAAATATTCTTTCTCGGTGTATGTCATTGCTTATCTTTTGAACTGTCAGTGAATATATATATCGGCATGTCGAGAGTGACAAACATTACGTCATCGTAACAAGACCCATGATGCAGAATAGAGAGATAAACAGGCGGAGGGTGCAAAAACAGACGGAACTAGCGATACCGCTCAATCACTCATTCACGTTTGACAACAAATCCAAGTTTGGATCGAAACGTCACAATAAACGTTACAACTCAATGTGCGCCTTCTAACCCCCAATATATATATATATATATGTATATATCAAAGTTTACAGAAAACAGACACTACAGGAAAAACAGTACACAGCGGAAGATTAGGACGTGTTTTGAACGCTTCCACCCTGCACGGTTTCGGACCTTTTCGTCGTGTTTTCGGCAAAGGCGAGTTCTACAGATGGATCATACAAAACTCAAACCGTTGACTCCGATTCGAGGCCACATTTCTTGGTCTCTAACCCAGGGCAGTCGTAATCTCCCTTGGGCTCACTCAGGGAGTCGGGAAACCGAAGCTGACTTCTTCACACCTCTACACATGCTCTGTTGATCACATGGCTTGTTCCAGCCTTGCCCACGACATTCGAAACGAGCACGGAAGGGTAAAAGATGGGTAGACTACGTAACAACGTGTTCAAGTTACCAAAGGCGACGTATAATGATTATCTCGTTCTTTCATCTATCTTATTATCTTTTATCTCTTACTTCCTTTATCAATGAAACAACAATGTACATAAATTCTCAGGAAGGGAACCGCTGCCAGTAGAGGGCTGCCAAGTGTGGAAGTTGACCGGCGGTGGGAGGATTCAAACCCGTGACCTTTACGTCCAAACGTCACGACCTTAGCCGCTTGGCCACGGCTTGAAGTGGACAAGACAGCAAAGCTTTTTGGTTATAAACTGATCGTAATTGTCCATATGAGCTCACTCTCGAAAGACATTCATTTCTTTATCCGCTGTATCGTTCCTTTTAGTAGAAAATAATTAATCAGAAATTATACCTTTCCAAATTACTCAAAATTCATATATTTACCGGCATTTATGAAGAAAGAATTTAGTTAAATCTGCTTCCCTTATGATCGCCAATTCCGTCAGAATTTCAGATGCCTTCATGGAGTTTGTTTTTTTCGGTAAAAATGGCCTAAATTTGTTAGTAAGACCAAAATAACCTCGGGTATTACACCAGCTCTACTATTACTACCACTACTATCAGTTACAACTTTGTGTCTAGATCACGCGGCACTGGAACTATAGCAAGTAAGAAAGGCAATCATAGCCACAAATAATTGAAAAAGAGAGACTGTGTAGTTTTCATCACATGTATGTCAGCCCTTCCAATTCCCGTAATCGGTTACAATTTAGTGTTCATGGTTCGTCAGTGGAATGGACACCACCCGGTTACCCAAACCGAAGCACGGGGCTGACTAAGGGGATCTTACCCACAGCGTCTGACCTACAAGACAGTAGAGGGATTCGCAGGTCTCGTAACTCATTGGGAGATGATTGTTCATTACCCGTTTTATATTACCTTTGCAAATGGGACAAGACACATTGCATTATTGTTCTACTCAGTTGCACCATCCCTGTGCCACGGCAATTGTATGTGCTTGGTTATTCCAAGACCCTCGTTGCATAGTTATCTGAGTACTTTGGCCGCAGGATTCAAAACATTTTATCTAGTCGGAAAATAGGTGAGTCGTGTGGAGGCAATCCTACCATTTCCAATACAGCTCTTCTCTTTATTGCTTGTTCCATACATGGAATGGCGCGATCTACCAAAGAGGACACGATTGTCCCGTATCCTTGTCACCATCGGGAATGCATCATTTCCTCAAACTTTATGGCATCCGCTCATGTGATTACAATATTTCTGTCTGTGCTGTTTGAGATGTCCACTTATCCGATTATTTTACGTATTCGTTTTTTGTTCTGCTGTTCTGTCTGACCGTGTGCTTACAAAACATGAACTACTCGCCTCAAGGGAGTTCCGTGACCAGATAACAAAAGTCTTGATGCTCAGCGTCCTTGAATTAAATCACTTCCAACCTATTGAAAAACGGGTACGAATACACATTTATTTGAACTAAGGTGAATAATATTAGATTCGGATCCAGACAAACTGTGAAACCGCGAGCAATGTTAGAACGAGTCCCCTCCTCTTCGTATTCGGATAAGCTTGAGAAAAATTCTAACTCACCTAACACATTCACATTCACTGAAATGAGATCCATAAATATAAAATATCAATCTGAATACAGGCATAGTGCCAGTGCAGTAACATCTAAAGTGATTTTATCGCCGCACATATTCTGTGATTATTTCGTTGTTTTCGAATTACCGTTAAGGGAGACGAGTAACAAAGACAGGCCACACACCATTCGCCCCACTCACTTCACTTTTCAACCACATCTATCCGGCACCAACCACGAAGGCACGAAGACACGAAGCACCAACCGAGGCCAAAATCGAAACTGACTGCTTCATACCTACATAACAAGTCACAGCCTCACGACCACGTCGATCGTTACAGTCTTGCTTAGCAAGTGCAAAATGAGCACGAAAGGTGGACGATGGGGAGGCATACGCGATAAGTGTTCGAACCACCGAAGACGAAGTAGATCGATTATCCAAATCAGAGGACACGAATCACACACCAGACTCGAGCAATGGTTCGGAGATATCGGTGGTCGAACACAGAAAGTGGCCGGGTATCCCCAACGCGGTACGTCCAAGTCTCACAATTCAAACAAAAAAGGAATCAACCATTGGGTGTTCACCAGAATTAGCGTAACTTATGTCGTCTGGTCCCATCTAAAGACGAGGGACATTTTTGACCCTACCAAGGCCACCCGGTCGTTCGTCCTTGATTATCCTTGGCATCACCGAACTACAACTGACTAAGCTCCGTTGGGGTTAATGCTTTATTCTATAATTTGAGTTTTGTTTAGTGCTAGATTTCAAGGAGTGGAGTATAGCTTAAAACGATTTTTTCGACAAATCCAAATGACAAAACGATGTCGGGCTCTTCAGTTAAGTTGAAGTGGCTAGGACAGCCCCGGGTTTAGCAAAATAAAACCTGATTCGGATTTAGTTACTTCTATTGCTCTTCTGTACTACTTTCCCGCGAATTTCTTTGGTTAAATGAAAGAAGTTTCCAAAATGAATTGTTGCGGTCTGACATTCATCAGTAGTATTTTCCATAATTTTGACCCACAAGTCCGCAAAATGAGTGATATGGATAATTTCACGTGTGCGAAATGTGCATGCTAGATTGATTCGGACCCATGCATCTACTATACGATGACCAATCCCCGTATAAGTGGGATGCCCTAATATATTTCACTTCACTCGCTCTTACCCTGCAATATATGTATGTTCTTCACGAATCTTCTGATTGCTGAGTAATTCCCATTTAGCGGAAGTAGGTAGGAAAACAGTTTGTTTAGGGACCATCGTATATGCCACCAGTTTTAGATTCGTATTCCTCAAAACCAATCTTTGTCTATCAAATCCATCACTGTTATACGGGTATTGCATTGCTTGGACGATAAAACCGAATTACACCGTTGTTGCGAGAAGTCTCGTCGCAAGTCTTTCACTATAAAAGAACTTTACCGATATGACAGCGGAACAGTTCGTGTGCAGTCGTTGTCCATATTTCATTTGATTACCTTTTGATTAGTTCACATCAACGATCACACATGCGCCTGGCCTATGAACTCGGCTGTTGCACCTTTCCTATAATCCAGTATCTTCGGAACAGACAAGGAATGATGGTCAGATTTTATACCAGACCACACCCATCAAGTTACAGTTGCTTCAAAGACTGTCTTGGGGATTTTTAAACGGAATGATGCTACTTTCACTCCCATTGACTATAAATCCAATTGTTTATTTGCAGCTGGCAAAAAGTGATTAATTTCTACTAACTGGACAGTGTTAAATAATGAAAATGAAATATTTTTCCCACAAAAAGTCTACTGGGCTTTCCACTTCATTGTCACTGATGTACTCTGTGATGGGACGGGGATTCTGCATTTTATTAAGTGACATCCATGTCGCGGCCTTGGTATCGAAAATTTTTTTATCTTGAGCCAGGTTAAAATCGGGCAGCCGTGCCTAGCCGGGCGGTGGTATGTCGGATGTGGCTCCATTACAGAAGGTTCGATCGGCGTCCGAGTGACACTCGATCATCTACTAAATATTCTTATTCTTTCGCATTTCTGCCTCGTTTATTTTCCTGTCCGGTAGACGGTCCTGTGGGACAGAAACCCAAGGGAAAACCCATCAACGCAGATTGAACAATTCTAAAGACTACACCTAGTTGAACCCTTTGATTATTAGTCAGATATCCCTATCTCACAGTCAGTTACCGAGGTCATAATCCTTTCAGTCTTTGAATTTACTGCTTCCCGATGCTGTTTTCGGGTTGGATCAAAAAGGACTGCGACCTTTCCTTCAAATTTTCGGAACTGACTTGCAAGTTCCAGTGCAATTAACGAACATGGGTGCACAAACTCCATTGTTTAAAAACGTTTTGACTTTTGGTGATAGATTTACAATGAGTGTGCTATCCGGGCACTACTCATTGCCTCAAGGCAGCATTTTCGTCGGCCACTTCTCACTTTTAACCCGTTCAACATTTCGGATTCCTCTCCACTTTGTCTCCGCGCACAGAAAAAGCCTTATTCTCCATTTGGATCACTCACACGCAGGTCGCGACCGAGGATCGTTTCCATTGGATAGCCTACTGGCTTTTGTATCCTTGTCTCCTCATTCCATTTTATGATTAACTTATCGTGACGCTCACTTGACCTCCAGGAGCACTAGTACTACTTTTTCACCTGCTTTTAGTATGCGCTACTTGCGAGCAAGTTGGAAATGCCCCCCCATCTGGCTGACTTCACTTGGACACTGCCGGAATGTTGGACAACCAATGTTTTAGGATCATAGTACCTAACCTGGGTAGAGCGATCTTTCAACAGAACAGACCAGCACAGATGAACAAGCTGTGCTGGCCGCACAGATTTTGTTAACTGAATTGTTAGGTGTCAGTTTTAGGGCGTCCATCTTCGAAAAGAAAAACCCTCATACTCTGCTTCCCACTCAGACTTGGCATTTGAATACGAAGAACCCAACAGGATTTTCCCTCACGTGTAATCCGTGTACATTTCAAAACACTTGATCGTATCGTTTTAATGTCTACTGGGTAACGGTAACGTGATCGAGATGTGAAAAATCACCCATTGATTAAGGTCGTTCTGTAACAATAATGTATATCGATTTGGCTTATCCATTACCCTGATCAAAAATCAATACTTCTCCGACTACAACGAGTCGATTACGTCAATCGACAATGTGAGCGAAAACATCAAACGCGAAAGCCGGTGAGCAAAATCAGACCGAGTTAGCCAGCAGAAGAATCGACCAGTGAGTGTTGATCATCACAGACCAGTATAAGCAATTCGATTTTGATTAATAAACGAAATATTTTGCCCGATGGACTTGATTTTTCACTACAGTCAGTCGGAACTGGAGATAGAGGCTGTGAGGTTGAGGATTGATTGAGGATTTGCAGCCGAAATAGGGGAGACGTCTTCTTCTCCTTTTCCCGTTTCAATTGGGGTTCACGATCTCCACTTGGTGTACGGTACTTTGGGATGTTAAAGAATTGCCACACATGAGACATCCTTATATGACGATGAATGATCACAAAGCAGACCACTTGAGTTGATAGTTGTCGAATACATAGGCTTGTTCCCAGTTCCAAAACTAGCTACCTAACAGTGATGATTCATTAACGTTTATGATTCATTCTGTCAACAATGCTGTTATTGACTTTTGAGCCATTGGCTGCATATTGATGCATATTTCATATCAGAGAGTTAAGTATGGTGAGTTTTTATTAAGAACTAACAATTTCGCAAACAGGCTGTTTGTTTCCCCACGAAGATTAGATAACAGAGCGAATATAGTTTATTTTGTGATTTCACGTTTTAAAACCCCTGGAACCGTACGTAGATCAATACTCCACCCTGTATAAAGTTGGTGGTTTCTTTTGAACCTTAACAGTTTAACTGTGTGATGTATCTAATTTTGAGCATCACTACCGTCCGTTTGCTTTCTACACTGGTGAATTTCATCTGATATTTCACTATCCCGAATCGTAGCCTACTTGGCCGCTGGGAAATTAGGGTAACTTTGGACAACTGATTCGTCCGAGTGAGAAATCACCGGCAGCGCTCTTCTGCAGCATCAAGAAAAAGAAATAGCCAGCCAACAAAACAGAATTCGTTGGTTTGCCTAATTTTGCCTGGTTGACAAATAGTGTTCATCATTTGAACTTTCCTTATCTGGTGTATGGCATGCAAAATCCGGTTGCCGATAGGAATGCCAATTTTGTATTGACGTTCGACAAGCCTTTAAGGGTTCATACAAGAAGTTTGGCGGCTCTGGAATTCGAATGGGCACCAGTTCAAAAGCCTATTGCTCCCATAGTTCTGAGTTGCGAATTGCGCAGTGGGACGATTTATTCGACAGTGCTTTTTTACTTACTCATTAGTAAGCGACTTCTAAATGTTCTCACCGAGCTGGCAGACAAATGCCGAAAACCAAGCAGTAGTCGCACCAGCCACGGAAAACACCACTGAATTTACTTCGCTGTAGTTCATTCTCATTGATCAGTCGATTTAATAGAATAATCATCTTCGAAAGTTATCACGCAGAAATAGGGAACGGGCGAAATATTTTACCTTTGCTAGGGGAAATTTCCACCGGATTTCTGCTCCGATCCATACCGTCTTCCAACTCGCCTCGGAATCTTGTCAAAACCATCCGCAATTGGCTTACATTTGGCTTACTGAGATCATCTCATCATGCTTCTCTAACCTGGTTAGATTTACATGGGCGTGTTCTGTGCACTGAAGTCACCTTTTCCAAAGTAACATGTGCTTGCTAATCTTTGTGAAAAAGCAGGTGTGCTTTTATCTAATGGCAGATAAATTTGACACGAATCCGTTGTCCAATGACGTGGAACACTGGTTCATCACTGTCCAGCTCATTCCAAATCTCGGCCTGAATTCGAGGCTCTGTTAGCGTATCGTTGTTTTGTTTCACAAAGCGCAGGTAAGATGGGTACCGTCACTTAGTGTCAGTATATAATCGAACCCAAATAACAAAGTGTAGAGAGTTTGTCACGAAATCGATCGATGCCTGGCTACTGATCGACCAAAAACAAATAATATTTGACCAATGGTTGGTCACCTGGTGTGTGTGCGTGTGTATATGCTTGTGCATGTATGTCCCAGCACATGGGTTAAAACCATTAGCCCAAATTTCAGTTATATCCAGTACGAAACAGATATTGGCAAAATAAAGTTCCCACTGCAATTTAATTGCTTATACAATCACATCGTATCTTAGTACGATCACGTGGGTAAGACTGGTCAATTTATAAAAGTTCACTTGTGAACTACTTAAGCGGGAGACAACAATGTGGTGTTGTTCTGTCTAACAGCCGGTGAATTTTGCTCTAGATCTTCTCTGTGCCATTGCACCAATCGGACGTTACGAGGATTTAACTTCGTTCTTCTTCTCAACCGGTGTTTCTGCTCGCTTCTTTCTTCTAGACGACTTTTCTGGAAGTACACGTTTTGCATCTTCCGGGCTCCAATGTGAACTGACGCGGGGATTCTGTTTGCGAAAGCGTGACATTGTCCATGGCTTCGTGGGTGGTACTTCGTCCTGTCTTTGCTTAAATCCCAGAGGAACCATGTTCAACACCGAGGCGATGGAATCCAACGGCTGAGGAACGTCATTTTGCGACTGAACAAGGACTTTCATTCTTTGTTTGTTCACCCTGTTTTGATGATGGATTTGAAAGAAAGAAGAGGTCAGAAATCGATTACAGAAATGCGGTATAAATTACTACTGTGTCATTTCGGAAGCGCTTTTGTGTTGCATATCTTAATCACACGGCAAATTAAGTCGCTTTCCTATGGTGGTCGAAATAAAATTGAAATTTTTCGCCTGATGCGAAGCAAAATTAAAAAAATAAATCATAATATCAAAGAAATACATGCGAGACCCTTGTGATCGATACTGAATGATGAAGTGGCAAGCAGAGTCCCAGATGCACAACTTTAAGCCAGTATTTCTTTGACCTGGTTTTAGTAGTTCAGTTCACCTTTTGCAACCACTAGCCTTTCGTTAACGTGCTACCTTACAGGACCATTCACATAAAACAAAAAAAGAGAACGAGAACAATTGAAAGATTGATCGCAAAACAATGAAATGAAGTATTATACAAAAGAAAGATCTCAAATGTGAGGGTACCACTGATTGTAGCAATCAAACGTATCATCTACTGTCTCCAATCATTGCTTCAGAGGCTCTTGTGGACCCCATCCTTGTAGTCAAACTGCGCGTACACTGGCCAGTCAACCAGTCAATGCTCTTACTCTTTTTTCCCAAGTCATTGGCTGACTACCCCAAACCGTCCTCCAACCACTACCTGCCTTGATGAACAGAGTTCAATGAAGCGGTCATCCTATGGGCAATCAATCACCATAACTTATTCTTTCTTAGTGGTTCTGTTCTATAGACTGAATACTGGGACCGAGCAGCCAACGCCTGAATTCTGAGTTGCTCACCAAATGCTCTCACCGTAGTCTACGAAGACAACGGCGTTCGAGCCAAAAGTCTTCGTAAATCTACCCTCAACAGTAATGGTTCGAGACCAGGGAGACAATACCAACTTCTCGGCTGCTGCGTGTACCAGACGTTGGAATGATAATCGAATGTCACGCTGTCGCCACAGATGTCCCACATTGGTGAATGCCAGTCGTGCCCTCCCTATATGCGAACAAAATTCATTGGGTATACGACTGCCAGGTGAGGTAGAACTACTCAAAGGACAAGAATTAATTACCCCGTCAAACGCCCTTCGGACAAGAAAAGGGCTCGGCTTTCAGCCAATCCCGTCATTCATCAACAAATTGCACGTCGAATGTGCCTTATCGTTCAGATGATCGAAATACTTGCAATTTACTTGGATTCTCATCCGTTAGCACGACATCGTCTACATATTCCAAGTTAGATCGACTCTCGTATGAGAAATTATTGGTGTCACTATACACACATGAATATTGATCGATTTTCATTATCACCTTAATGACAACGGTAAACTCACAGGTTTCAGTGTGAAGGCTGGATATAACTAAGTGACTCTTTCGTGTATGCTTTTCATGTCGCGTTTACATTTGTTTCGAACTAATTCTTATCGTTGCAGCCTCACTCAGATAATGTTTGTTTGCGTTTGTATGTTTGGTGCACAGAATTATGAACATGCCCACAACTTCTGGATGAACCAGTGGGAAAATGACCGACACCAGGTAAGGAGTCAAATCCGCGATAACCACAGTCAACTACCAGAACGTAGGCTGTTTTTGACCAGGGCACAAAGCTGGCTAGATGTAAAACCTTCATCATAATTTCGGAATGTGATTCTTCTCGGCATCATTATGGAAAACGGAACAGGATATGAATTTTTAGAATTGAATCCGCGTCCGATTCACTCGGTGCGACGACTCCAACTATGGTCCGATCTTGGTCATCAAGACGCTATGGCAAAAAGCAGTAACAAGATCAACATCTGGTCTTAGCGATTTCTCAGCAAATGATTATCCCTATCAAAACTGAATCATTTCATGTGATCAAATGCCCTTGGCTTTCTTGATTAGAATGTCTTGATTTGAATATTTCTCACCATAATCTGCTAGTTCGAATATTTCGGCTAGTATGATTTTTCTATTTTCAGAGTCAATCACATTTTATTGTGTACAATATGCATTACGAGACCAGCTGGTTTTATATGAAAACTGCCCAAAGGCATATCAAGAACGCACGATTCAGCGAGCAGTTGTTCCTTCAAGCTCTTCATCCCCAGTTACCTGTTGGAGGCAGACTACTTTTCTCGAACATTTCTGTTTACAAGTCAGCTGATGTATAGGTAACAATAGCAGACGGTATGGTCACAACTACAACTCGGTCATGCGCCGACGATGAACGACAGTGTAGATATGCTTGGTATGCGTTTTACACCTTCAGAGTGAAAAATTCGAGATCGCGAGATTGAATTGGCTTAAAGCCTAACCTTGTTCCTGCGAGGAAGCAACTGGATGAAGTGGGCAGATTTGGGCACTTGGGTAGTTATATCTCATCTCATCCGATGAAGTGCATTCATGCACCAGGAAGGCCCAATTAATATTTGCCTTTTGAGAAATCTGTGCAGTCGGTATAACATCCGTTTATCAATCCAAGGTGGAGTATATGCAGTAGCAATGAGGTCAGTATTGTTCTACGGTTCCGAAACATGGCCGTTGAGAGCAGAAGATACGCGAAAACCCTCGGTGTTTGATTACAGTTTTCTTCGTGCTATTAGTAAGAATATGGTGGGAGAATTTGGTGAGTAACTCAGAATTCAGGCGTCAGGTACTGGATCCTAGTGTTCAGTCTTTAGAACAGGCACCGAATCAGAATAGGCTGAGGTGGTTAGGACATGCTTTGCGCAAGACCACAGAACACATAACTGATTCAACATTGTTCTTCGACGCAGGTAATGGTTGGAGGACGATTTGGGGTAGCCAGTAGATCACATTGGTGAAAGATGTTTTTAACTATCGGACTGGCTGATGTAGGTGTAGTTAGATTACGGGATGAGGTCCACGAGATCCCTCAAGGGAATGTTTGAAGACATTAGGTGATACGGTCAAGTGCTGCATTCAGGAGCGTTCTTGCGTTATGAAACCTTTTTCTTCTGCATAGTTCTTCAAATTCAGTCGGCCTTTCATCATCCCTTGTTCTTTTTATGTTTGAGCAGTTGGTCCTATGAAGGAGCAACAACAACCAGAACATTTTGGTGAACGATTGATGGTTGTGAAAACTGAACTGACACTGTAGGAATATAGAACATCTGTCGTGATGCCTCAAACAATGTCCCTTTCACACGTTCGTCCATATCCTTACAAGACTTTGCTCAGACTAAAAGGTTCACCCGCTTTCTAGTCCAAAATGTGAGTAAGCACGATCTAGATCAGCACCTGTGTTACGGGATGGTCTTTGGAGTGTCAGAGTTTCCAAACTATTGGATTTTTGAATGCACAGATATTGTTTCAGATCGCAGCGTGCTGGTGGCTGCCACCGGTGATATACAAGAAGCATCAAGCAGCAATTGGAGGGAGAAAATACGATCACAGTCACAGGACATTCGGCAGCATACTGTTCACGGCCATCTAGTATATCTCGAAAAGAAAAGCTATCTGTGCTCTTATGCATGTCAGCATTGATTTGACTGAAGTGACTTTGTCCGTTCATCTTTTCTATGCAGCCGCCCACGGATTTCGGCTCTCCTGAAGCCAAAAATGAGTTCAACCAAGGCTAATCCCGATTATTCCGAGGTGTGCTTTCAATCGATGTTGTGGTCCTGGTAGTAACTTCCGCACCCAGCCTCGTTATTTAACGGAGACAGAACAGCACATCGGAGGTCCATGTACATTCCCTGCCGATCGCATCGACAAGATCAGACCTGTTCCGGTCGCAGAGCGTTCCTGAAAAACTTTTGTCATATTTGGTCTTCGCGGACTTTCCGAATCGTTTGAAAATGATTAGAGGGTCAAAGCTTGAAGGTTGCACCTGACTGCGGAAATGAACAAGTGAAGTGTAATATGATTAGTGATAACTATGATTTATTGTATCGATTAACGGACTGGTAACCTGATCTGTGGGCTTACGGTCGCTAAGTCGTCAAAGACCTTGATCCACAAGGGCAGGGGTTTTGCTTTCGCTTGAATTTTTCTTGGTGCAACTCTTGCAAGCTGATGGGCACCACTTGCCTGTGCTCAAGGTTGCATTGATGGATTTATATGTTCCGATTTATGGCCATGGAATTCACAAAGATGGAATCGATGCAAGAGTCTTCACTCACCTCGTCATGCCATTACTAACGTTCGGCTACGAGGATCCGTTGCAACCAGACGGGTTTTTCACACAACCACGCAGCTGGAAGGACGGAGATTTCACTTACATTCAGCGTATTTTTCGAGGAGAGTTGGGACAACAGATTCAAGGTGGATTCCCATATTATGACTGTGACCTTATCAGGAGCCAATCCTTCACCCTCAAAGGGTTCCGATCGATCGGATTATTTTCGGACCACTATCTCTCCGTCGACGACGAAGCCTATACAAGCGGAATCAGTATGTCCGCGGTCAATAAGTCATTGGAAGCATAAATGTAAAAGCCACTTTCGTTCTAGTTTTCTCGTAGCAACATCTTATTTCTGTAAACTGTTACTTCGATATCGTTGCGTTGGCACAACAGTTAGCGCTAAACTCACAATGCACACCTATGTAAAACGAGATAGGTGGTTATTCGTTTTCTTCGGCGATGTTAGCACATCCGGCTTACCGGCATCGCATGATTTGCTGTCAATACAACTTCTAGGGTCACGGTTACTTCCCCACCTCATGTAGTGAGCCCAACCAGATACGGAATATTCTCTTTCCACAACACTTGTGCTCTGAGCCCATCATCAGAAGAATAAACAGAAATTGACCGATACACGCTAGCGGTATATGACGAAGCTAAGCGCTGATTTCAAGAATTCAAGATCATTTGTTTTCAGTAAGATGGATTGAAAACGTTAGACGAACAACGCACGGACCGGGAATCCGATCGACTGGAAGCCGGAGAGCAAGTTCCGAGTCAGATGTTCGCCCTAGTTTGGGATTAAAGTGACAGTGGTCTGATTTTCGTGCTTAGCTCAAAAGCTAGGGAAAACCTTGCTCGAAATGAAGATCAGAGAATCGACGATGAGTCCGAGAGACTGAAAACAACAGGCCAGTTAACTTTGACGTTAAAGGATCGACATACATTTTTAGATTGTGACAAGTGAGTGACAATGGTATCCAGCAAGCAGATCACTTTTGTCCGATCTTGATTGATTAAGGATGGCGAGATTCGAATTAGAATCGAGACAGCTGACTGAAATCTATAGAGTTAGAAACCATGATATAAGATTACAAAACACCGGGCTCATGGCTGCTCCGTACCCGCTGCCTACGCTTGAATTTTCGTTTACCCCAACAAGAAATGCATTTGAAATCCCGGATTCCGAATGAATTCTGTGGTCGAAAGTGTCCAAGTGGCGACTTCGTCTGCATTCGCTGACCGTTCATTCCCGGGCTAGTCGCTACCATGTTACAAATCGGAGATTTGTTGTTCATATTAATACCTAATAAGTTAACCTAACGAGTGATTTTTTTGATTAAAATAAATGGGCAAATGCGAGATAATTTTTCCAATTGGAAAAACCCTCTTCCATGCAAAAAATTGGACTACCTACTCCAAAGCAGCACTATCCCAAATTGTTTTGTACTGATGTGCGAGCAAGCAGTTCATTGGTGTGGACGGTCGCCTGGGCATGCCAAACACCATATCGTCCGGGAATTTCGGTTTACGCAACCGTCCCAGTGCGCGTTTGGTAGGATTTAGGCGATAGTTCTTCTCATTTGCAAACCGTAACCAAGCGGGGACTGGATGTATACCTTCTTTAGTTGATTCCACATTGATCCGATGAAAATCACGGGGCAAACAATCCGTATCTACTTGCGTTCCTTTCTGTTCAGTGGGCCAAGTAAAACACTGATAAATCTCATACGGATTATGCTTATTTATCATCCCGTAAGTAAATCCTTTCGGTTGCTTTGGACGACCTCGTAGAAAGCATTGTCCCAGTTTCGGACGTTGTAGGGTCTCGCGAGTGATCATCGATTTCCGGCAAACACCAATTTGTCCGGGTGCTACGTATTCACATTTTTGCAATAAACCCAACGAGGCCGTTCGACTGGGCATTGTTCCATGAAATTCTTATCTGGCGAATCACTGTGGGCCAGATGTGGGTCTATACTTACAAGGCTATACCAATTAATTATGGGTGAACTTATTTTGAAATGTATCTCAGTGGCCTTGAGTAGAAATCGATACCACGGTCAGGTGATTAGACTGAGATCCATATTTTCACAAATGTGTAGCGCAGCTTCACCAGAAATACATTCCGGTTAAAAACAAATCACCCGAATGTGTTATTAAGCGATTGATTTGTTCCTCGCAGTGCTTCTCAGTCGACGATAAACACTAGACACAAATTTTCTCAAGTTGAAATCGTTCTACCGAAATTGTGCTGATCTGGACGGGATTAAAATTGGTTATACGGTGATTAACACAGATGATAGCGCTAGAGTAATCTAATTTGATGCATTAGGATTGAATATGAACTTCGATGCTCATGTCAATAAACTGGACTGAACAGACAGACCAGTGGCATGCATGGCCTGCTCGTAGACGCGCTCATTTGACAGCAAGCTCGTCAATCTAACTTGTTCATCTCACGTTTTCCCATTTTTAGTCCTTGATGGAACCCAGCATAGTTAATTGGCATCACGTGATCCGAAGATCGCGAGGAATTTCACTTTAACAATATGAATGAAATTTACCCACTGAAATTGATCGGTAACATGGAAAACTGCCATGTAAGATTGCCTGACGCGAAGCTAACTACAATTTGCGAATTGCAGTCAGCGAATTCCAATCACTCGTGATTTATTATCAGTCTGATATGTCTGCCTTTGGCAAAAGTACAGATGAACAGTTGATCGAAAGGTCGTGTCGGTAGTTGACGTCTTTCTGGGTAGACATAGTCTTCCCTTGGTGTTCATCCTTTCTAGCCCATTTGGACACGAACGTTCACAGACATGCCCGATTTATCCGCAATTTTAGTCTACTACAAGAAGATCCATGTTTCTAAAATGGGTCCTGCATTTTTTCTTTCGTTAAAATTTAGAACAGTGGAGAAGTGGCGTTAATTTTACAAGTGCCCAATGCAAACTGGTATTTCCCAGTTTAGACCATGCGGAGCAAATCGGTTGTTTAAAGACACATTCGCCTAGTTTGATTTTGATTGGAATCTATTTCTTTCTGGTAAGGTTAGGCTACACAGTGGTGAACAGAAGGAACCACGATGAACCCCGATGACTGGGACAGAGAACTGATATACACGGCAGGGATAAGCAATTGCGAAATTGATAAGAAGCTGTTTGAGAAGGACAAGAAGCTAGACAAAAAGACCGAGTAATCGGGCGAAAACTTACGGTCCACTTTTCTGATTTGGATTTGTTTACTCAGCTCACTTTTCTCTGTAAATCACTCCTTGAAGACGGCACATAGTTATCTAGAATTTCGCTTAGTATTATCGCACACAGTCCACATGTGTCTCCGGAACAGTCTTCACAATCGACCACAAGATGCCTGTTCAAGCGTTTCACATCATCGTGGTCGTCAGTTTTTGGCTGTTATTTTGTTTGTTCCACCTGGGAAGCTCAAAACATGTCACACGTTTCAAAGAAGAGGCTTAGTCACCAAAATGTTCCAACTTTTACATTAACAGTGACAAGCCTCTAAGGATGATGCTAACAAATTTATAAAAGTTTATTTCCAAATTCGGCCACCTCCCAAATTTATTGATCTGCTGGTTTTGTTCAGGTCCACTCGTATTTCAATCTTGCCCACTCAAATTTGTTTTGAACTGCTATTTTGGGAACTCCATTCGCCATCGATTGTGCAGATATGCATAGGAAAATGGTCGAACGTGCACCACTCCTTGACAGTCTATTAAAGTACACTGGTTCAAAATCACAGTCACATCTGGTCGTGCGAAACATTAGAACCAAAGTATGGTAAATTGGAAATAACATCTGTGCTACCGGTCCTGTTCACTTTAATCAACGGTAATCGATCAGAACTCATGCCACGCCTTTGTTCCGCCAGCCTGTACCACTGAGTGTGTAGGAAACTAAACACCGAGATCACCGTTGGGGAAGAAAAGCGAATGAAGTAATGTGCCAACAAGTGGTTGGTACTCAGCATCTGATGTTCGTAACCTAATGGAAGGTACTTTCTCGCTCGTCTTCAGACGCATCGAACCGCATAACTTGACCTTCTTCATTATGTTTAAGAATCCCAAACTTTCATTCTTGATATTAATATTCGCCTATTACTACCTAGAGCTAAGTCCTTGAACAGCTATCCGATACATGTTCCTTCATTCGACTCCAGCGTTTGATTCACTAACTTGATCCGTTCGTCTTCGTGTTCTTTTTAGTATCCAAAAGATTGACGCTTTTGATTGTCCTTGCAAAGGTTCTTTTCCTGTTACCATCAAACTATTCTCCTAACAACCTATAGCACCCCATTTTGTGTCCACGTATTGTTCGCTAACATTTCGCTGACTTGCATAATCACTTTCAATCTCCTTCGTCATTTCATTTCCACACTTTCAAACGCTGGTACAACATCAAGGTTGTCTGCAAGACATGTGAGCCAGCTCATTTCTTCACTAAGGAATGCTGATGATTATACAAGATGCATATCCGCCACACCAGTCAAGCAACAAATTTTCCCCCTGATCAGGAGCGGGAGAATTCGAGCTTGAGAACTTCAGGTTGAACCGCCAGGACTTAGGTAGCATGATCAGCACCAACCCACTCTGTGGTATTCGAACTAGGATACAGTGCAAACATGGGATTAGATTAAAGATCATATCTGCTCATAACGCTCTCAAATTTAGCCACCCGGATACCTTGAAGGATAAATTTCACGAACCACTTCATTACGTTAAATGCACAGCACAAAAAAACGGACGTAGTCGTGTCAGCTGTGAATGAAATACCGGGATCGACGGCAATGCATCACATGAACACAGAAACAGGTAAACAAGTTATATATTATTCAGTTTGAAAGGCCGAGTATACGTGTATCAAATGGAATCCATGCAAATTTTGACAGGAAACGAATCTTACCCAAAATCCAAATGGTTACGCATATTGCACCGTCCGGAAAACATAAAGAAAAAAGGTCATACCACGATTTTGCACAACATCACCGTAGACATGAACGAGACCATTCAATAGCCTGTCGACTAATCACGCACATGGTTAACACTGCTCGATCATAAGAAACAGAAAAGTATTTCGACTGTATTCTTGTAACTGGATCAATCGTAACAATAAAAGTAGCGATGCGCTTTATTTGTCTTCTCTATAAATGAGGCGCTTCACAACTAAACGTGTGTAGGACAAAGTGGTTGGAGAGTTGTGGAATCAACAGAAATAACTGTTATGAACTTACGGTTTGCGCAAATCGAGGACAATAATACGTATTCGAATAGTATGATCGAAACACTAAGAAGCTAGTCTCGAAATCTGAATCATCAGCTTGGTTCCATTTTCGTGTCGTCCCCGTCACTCGATTTCTAATACCATCGGTCGACCAATCTTGCACTCGGAAGAACAAAAGTCAAGTTTCATTCTCATCAAACCTCATCATTTGTGTATATCCACCATCCTACCCTGAGAGACGTGTGTGTTTCCAGTATGCCAACAGATTCCGAACTTGTGAGACAGTGTTGCGTGTCACTGAGGGTGACACTTTGGTAAAACGAACCTTATCATTTCAAGACTGAATTCGGGAAGAACAACATTGAAATGAGGAGATACAAAATAAAAATGAGAAACTAAGCACGATTTCAGACTAGAGGGGTGCGGCACATCTCACTGACCAACTGACTGTGTACGGTTGGTCACCTGTCATCTCACAGTTGTGAACCGAATCAGGAAAGATGTCAGTCGTGAATCATGTGCGGTGGTAGACGGACGAAGTTTCTCCTACTTCTTTTCACAACAAGTGTGAGTGAGCAGGCGACCAAGCATGGGCTGGTGATTGATACAATCCGTTGTCCACTGAGTGAGATATAACACAGGAAAGCGAGATTTGTCAAGGCCATTTGTTCTCAAATTAAACTGGTAGCTTTCAATTTCAATGCTGTTTTTTCTGAATTCAATCCTTAAATGGAGCTGATAATTCTGACTGTCCTGAACGGGAGACGATGGCGTACCAGTCATGCACACAACTTCCAGCTAGAGGGCCCGGATTAAAACTCCGGGTGCACTGGTGGATGCGTACCAGTGACGAGCTCGACTGACAGCGAAATTCGAATTCTCGGTCAGTCAGCGGTTGATCAGCAAACTCTGATATGGATTGCTTACAATCCAGTTTCACAGAGCACTTAGATACACACATGATTCAGTTTTATGAGTAAACTGCGGAGTAGTGTATGGCCCGTGGAGTCGAAATTGATGGTCAGCAGAGATCATCTCCTACGGCGAACATGAGTTTGAGTTCACAACCAAGGGAATTCCAACACCTGCGATTGACTCTTCGGCCTAGCGTTTAGCAGTTTTGTGACCAGTCAAAAACTGCTACGGTTTTTCCAATCTAGAATGATGGAGAATTTTCGTGTCATATTAATTCCAATGATCTATTCACCCATATGTAACTAGCCAAACACCGAGATTTGCCATATTCAGAAAAGGTGCAGGCGTTAGAGCATCACGTAACTAAAACGGAGACCCAGTGAATGCAACTCGAAACTATCGAATGAAGTCGGAACATTTTTACCAAATATATGTGGACACAACTGATGTTGAAAGCAGTGTACGGGGACCCGGATCTTATCTATCGCAGAGTATGCTGAATGCTAACTGTAAAACGAAGATGATAAGTTTTAGATAGCCTCTTACCTGATCTAAGTTATCATCGGAACAGGCCTGTGGATGGACGATGATACGCTGACAAGAGAATACGGAAAACCGCCCGACTCAAACAGATTGTGTGAACTGGACTCCCAGTTCCAAATAAAACATGACACTGTCCACTAGATCGGTGAGCATGTTACACGTGTCCGAATGCCACAGGGAGTGACGCGTTTGCCTACCAGTTTTCTTTGTTCACCTCTGTTCATTGTTTTTGAGGATCATGGGTTGTCTAACGACGTATATTTGCTCTCAATCCAGGGACCAGAACTACTCACGTAGATATTTGCTCCCATTTTCGATTTTTGACTTAAGGTCACCATACCTCCAGACAAACTGGTGGCCCCGGTCTTTTCGACATTTCACAAACATCGTTAGATCTGTCATTCAGATGGAACTGTATGGATTATAGAATTGTGGTCATATTTCGGTGCCTGTTCTAAACTCGTTTACTGTTTCACTCGAAGGATTTGTTCATCACATGTCCACCCATGCACCCAGGACCATTGATTGTGGTAGTCGCGTTAACATATATAGAGACAAGCACACACTCTCGTCTTGACACGACCAATCTCATTTCAGACGGTGACACACTCACCTTATTCGGATCACGCATTGGTCCTTATATTTTCTCTCCTGTATCGTTTCACTGCCCACCATATCGACCGATCAGATTAATACCACTATCAATAAACACAGAGATACAGCTTATTTGGCCTTCCTAACCGGATCTATCATTTTAATGTGTACGCCTAGAGAACACAATGATCATGCACACATACACACACACACACATGCACACACACGAACCTCTGCATTCCACACACGGACCCACCGAAACCTTCCGTTTGGGTGGCTCCGCAGTTGAACGCTACGTATCACCGTCGTTCGGTTCCGTTCGCTCTGTCGATTCACAAGTTTGATACAACAAAGAGCTGTTTTTCACGAAAACCCCAAGGTGAAGGTGAAGTTTGACAAAACCGAACGTTGTCTTTTCTCTCGCGGGAGACAAGAGGTGTGACCTAGCGAACTCACGAATTAAGGATTCTGATTGTTTCCTTTGCCACTAACTGACTTATGTCAGTGTGCAATATGCACGCGGGACAGTGCTTCTCGAACTGGCTCGCACACGACACAACCTGAAACGGACAACAGAATCAAAACCATCAAGAGCCGAAATCCAGTAAGCGTAGAAGCCAGGAGTAACAATTACACAAGCATGGTAGCTCACAACTTGCTCCTTACAATAGTACCATATTCCCAGGCAGCCTCGGTTTCCATTGTCAGATACGGAACTAAACGTCACTTATCGGACAACTTCTACCATGAGAAGGCAGTCTTTCTAAGTTCAATTAAGTAAGCGGTGAAAAAATAATTACCTCTCGCTTGTTTATCGATTATTCTTCCTGTCATTTTGTTCCCTGCTCTCTGTTACAAGGTAACAATAACCACAATCGAAGCACATCAGTTTCAGGTAATCTGTTGTGTGACATACGATTGCGAGAAGAATGGAATTACCGGCGGTGGTCAAGCGGTTGAGATCATCACGTTTGGTCATGCATTCAAACCCTGCCACTGCCGATCGAATTCTCCACTTGGCCGCCAGACTCTTTCTGAAAATGATATGCCTTATAGTTTCGTTTATAAAAGGAGCACAAAGATAGAATTAAAAAAACTTGAAACTATTTGGTATATTCTGTCATATCTGTTATTCCAACGGGGGAAAGTAATCGCAATTAAGATAGTACACAAAAGACGACAATGAAACTTGTTCTGTTGCACGAAGGAACCGATGACAAGAAGAAATAAATAAAGGATTTCACATCAAATAGGAAAACAATCGACTGTATCAAATGTTCAACAGAACTAGGTGTGCTTTTATCCCAAATGAAGCCAAATATATATTCCGGTATTGTATGAAAAAAGCAAACCATCATCATTACAGAGACGTTTCATCTTTCACCATACTGTTTTCAAATATCTGACAATCTCGGTGAATAAGGGTTTTTCTGTCCGAATTTATTTACCGTTTCCGGCGGATCTAAGGGACACCGAAACCAGGAATCGTCCGCACCGACATGTTCTGTTGCGGCTTGTGGACGTTGACACTGACGTGGTCTGCTGACTGGCACATTAGCAACAATCGGTGAAGATATAGTGGATAGTTCTTGTTCCACGGTAGACGGTTCGTCCGTATCCCCACGTGGTACTGAGGATTCGCGAGCTGTTCTCATCTTGTTTCGCCTCATTCATTCGTTGATTTCGATCAGATACACCCGTGACCGTGCTATGTGATAACGGTGCGGAAGTCACTGGTCCTACACGGGACAGCACTGACTGAACGGAGAGATGAATAATTATAGCAGAGTTATCGATCACCAATTGGTTTTGAAGGCACACGTGACGAATCACATGTGCTTGTAGGTCAAATAGGTAGAATGCTAATTTCTCATCTGCCTATCGCATACTTTTAATCCGGTCATAACGCATTCAATAAGTACGACACAATCCACTTGTAACAGTTCGAACGGCATTGTACTGGTCACACCCACTATCTGAGGAGTCAGGAAATAGCAAAATTAATACAAATTACAATGGAAACATTGTTGGAAACTTTACTAGATTTTGTCGTACCTTTTGGACTAACTCATCGGCGTATTAAATCACTATTAGGCAATATTTTGTCTGCAGCATTAATGAAATAAGTTGAATTATCTCTGACTGATGTACTTCCAAGGAAATATGGAATACTGTTCAATCTCGTAATGAAAGAATAGTTAAACCAAGAAATTGATCTAACCCTGAGGAGTATTTTGAATGTATTACATAATTTTTACCTATCACCGACAACTTGTCAAACGAAATTCTAATCGGTCCGCAGTTTGCACTACAGTGTGACTGACTGATCTAAACGCAAGAACGCTCTCAGGAGTTTTACTTTGACAACAGGCAATGTGTGATTGCACAACGATACTCAAGCCGCGCTAGTGTCAAAGCACAATAAGAAATGAACTGTGGTGAGAGAATGCATTGTACTCTAAAGACTATGATATATGTATACATCTGTACAGTCAATTCTCCAAAATGTCACAGTATCTTGAGCAAGGTAAAAAAAAACAAGACATTCTAAAGTCCCGATATTTTATTGCGACTTGTATAATAGGAAAATAAACTGACCTCGGTGGAGATACTAAAAATCAGATTATTTCACCTAATTTTTGTTTATTTGAAGTAATTCGTTTATGTTTCCAACTGGGGATAAATAGGCGGATGAAAGTAGGCATGTGATCGTGTTCGAAGTGTTTTTGTACCATGGGGAATACTTTGGATTGCACAAAACCAATAATGTGTTGTTGACCTGGATCTGCGGAACATATTCATCTCAAACTACGAAAGACGACTAGAAACTTTTTATCGTTTATCTTAGATCAGACAGTGCATCCAAAAGCTCGAGCATGCTCGGTGGCGGGTGTTTCAGGCTGATAGGTGGTGGTATCGATGAATCACAGTCGTGGTTGTTCTGTGGACTCTTCGACGAAGAGCTTCCACGCACACAGCTGACAATGCAAATTAGATTCTGGTCAAACATACAAATTCGGGGTTTGCAAATATAAGGATGCTTGAACAAAAGAGTACCGGCCTCCACATACGTAACGGTGGACAGTAACCGCAAAACCGGTCGTGTGCTTCCGGGCCAACTTTGTTCGTTCATCCGGTGCTTACAATATATATATATATATATATATGTCTGTATAGTTGCTCCAAATACTCGTGGGAAATCCTAGTGATAATGTCATTGGAATAAATCTTATTAATGATCTCAGACGTTCTCCTCCAGGTAGCATCAAGATCTCACTGAACTCGCTCTCGCCGAAA